>QJNZ01000794.1:0-43521 GCA_004155055.1 Monosporascus sp. CRB-8-3
AATTCGAGTAAGGAAATATAAAAAATTGGATAGAGTTTAACCTTGGGTGGTAATTTTAATTAATAGTTATTTTCTGAGATTTTCTTAATAATTTTATATGGGTTAATGTATTTAAAATCGAGTTTTTAGTTTAATCGTTTGGTTTTGATATTTTTGGTGGTTAAATAAATTATTTCCCTTTTTAAAAAAGTTGGTTTTTTTAATTTTTTTTAGTTATAATATTTGTTTATTTAATTACGTACGAATTTAAGTTTTGTTTTTATTTTTTAATATAATTATTTAAGTTGTTTTAATATAAGGATTGTTTTAATATTAATTAGTTTTTTTTATATTTCCTTATAGGTTTTTAAGGTAAAACTAAAATTAATAATTATTAAAGTTATTTTAATGCTGTTATAATAACTGATATTATAAGCTAATTATATAATAAGTAATTTTTTAATTTAATTATATTGTTTATAATTAATATAATATCGTAAGTACGTTTTTAACGTTTGGTTAATTTTTTTCGTTTATTTGTTTGTTTGTAATTTAAAGGTATTTAATAATTTATAATTTAAGTTAAGTTATGTTATTAGATCTTACTAGAATTTTAAGGTAAAAGATATATTTTTATCCGAAAAAATTTCCGCTGGTAATTTATATATATTGTATATATGTCGGAAAAAAATGTATATTATTTACTTAGCGTTTGTATTTTTGTTATAAGGTAAAAAATAAGAAAATTTTATAAATCGATCGACGATTATAAAGATGTTATTGTAATATATATCCGTAACTGGGATTTTTGATAAAGGAAATTTCGTAATAAAGTTAAATGTAATTAAATTTTATAATCGGTTAGTAATTAGTAATAGTTGTAATTTTCCGTATAGTTTATGTTATCTGGTTTTTATTTTAGCGTAGGTGTTGTATTATTATATAATTCTTTATATAATTAATTTTATTTTAAGAAAATAATATATTCGTTATAAACGTTTTAAGGTTTTATAAATTCTTAGGTATCCGTATAATTAATGTTTATATATTTTTTATATTAGGTTTTTTTGGTATTTTTTTAATATATAAATTTTATTTGTTTTTTAATTTTCGGGTAGATTATTATAATATCGTCGTATTTCCTTATATATATTCGATATAAATATTTTAATAATATTAATATATTATTGTTATAAATATCCCTTTGGTATTCGGTCGAAAATAGTTTATTATATTTTTACCTTAAGGTTTTTTAAGTTTGGTTGTTTGCTGAAAATATCCGTTTTACCGTTTTTTAATTTTTTACGATAAATAATACCGTAATCGAATTTTAAAAGGTATTTTGCATAGTATAATTATTGTCCGATTAATTTTTTGGTAATTACGAAATAAGAGATATTTTTGTAATCCGTATATATTTTTACTTAATGTTGGTTTTTTTAAAGTAATATTTAAATTTTTTAAAGGCCTTAACGATAATTAAGAATTTTTTGTTGTAAATAAGGTAATTAAATGTAATGCCGTATAGTTTATAAAAATAAAAAATAATAAAATATAATTTTCCTTTATTATTTTATTAGAAAATTATTATCTTTAAAGCGAAATTTAAGGTATTAATTTTAAGTTTTATTAGATTATTTAAATCGTATATTATTAAGATAGGTTTATTAATAAAGGTATTTTTAAATTGTTAAAAGGTTTTTTTTACGGCTGGAATTTATATAAATTACCGGTTTTTTTTAATAAATTTTATTAATGATATTGCGATTTTGCTAAAATATTATATAAACCGTCGGTAATAATTGGCGAATCCGAAGAATATTTATACTTCCATAATATTAATAAGCGTTTTTTAATTTTTAATTACAGTAATTTTTTTAGGGTTTATTTTAACGTATTTTGGAATAATGATATATCCTAGGTATTCGATTTTTTAAATATAAAAGGTATTTTTTTTTGCGTTAATTAAAAAATTAACGTTCTATAAAATTTATAAAACCTTATAAACGTATTTTGCGTATTTTTTTTCTGTTTTCGAATAAATAAAGATATTATCGAAGTAATATATAATAAAAACGTTAAGGTATTTTCGGAATACGTAATTAATTATTCGTTAAAAAATTATTAATACGTTCGTAAATTTAAAAAGTATAACAAAATATTCGAATAATTTATATTTCGTTTTAAAAGTTATTTTTTTTATTTCCTAATTTAATTCGGATTTAATTATATTTTTTTCGCAAATTTAAGGCCGTAAATTATTTAGTATTTCGTAATTAGTTTTTGATTTTATTAATTAAAAGTAATAATATTTTATTTTTAATAATAATATCGTTAAATTATTAGTAATCGATAATAAATTGTAATTTTCCGTTTTTCCGTAAAATAAAGAATATTAGGTATTTTGTTATTAATTTAAAACGTTATATATGTTTCTTCCGTAATTTGTTTTTTAAGTAATTGCGAAAAATATATAATTCTATTTCGTTTAAGTTATAAATAAGATAGAAAACGGTTATTTTGTTATTTTTAAAAATTATTTCGTAATTTTATTTGTTATATTATAATAATTTCGCATCGAATTTTTTTTAAAAAAGCTTTTCGTATTTGTAATATTATAATAATATTTTTGTTATTTATTTTAATAGTTTTTTAAGTTATATTTATAAGTCGTTATTTATCTATTAAAATTATATTTTAAGATTTGCGAAAACGTGCCGTATTTTTTTATTATGTTTTTTATTCTAAATATATTTTATTTTTTTAAGTAATAAGGTTTTTATTATATCCTTATGTTTACATTTATCGTTTTCGTCGATCGAATGTTAAGATTTTAAATTTGTTTTGTTTTTTTTATATTAGGAAATAAATAAAAGCTTATTTGATTAATTTCTTAATTAATTAAAGGGTTATATTAGCGTAATTATGGTTTTCCTAGGATTATATCGTATTTATTTAATAAAATAATATCGAAATTAATGGTTATTTTTTTTCGATAAAGGTTTTAAGATAATTAATTTTACGTTTAACTTATCCGTTGTTGTAAACGAATTTTTGGCTTTCGATATTCTTAATTTTATAAAGGTAATTTTTTTTACGGTAATTTTAATTAATTTATTATTTCCGGGCTAATATAATTTGCGGTTATTATTTCGTAGTCCATTATTACGGTATACCAGTTTTTTTTAATTCGTATTCGTATAATAATAATATTATCGCTAGTGGTTTCGATTATTACGTTTAAAATCCTTTTAAGGTATTATGATTTAATTTTTTTTTTCGTTCGCCTGCGGTTTTTTTATAAATAACGTTAATTTTTTGGGGTTTGTAAAAGTTTTCGTAATATCTTTTTGTTTTTGTTATTCTATACTTGGAATTTTTCCAGTTATTTTTCCATTTATATTATTTATTTTTATAACTGTTTAATTTGTTGTTATATATTCGGTTATCCGTGAGTTTATTTTGTAAAAGTTTCGATTATTTTTTCGTTTAGTAATACTATTTACGAACTGTCGTTTTCTTATTTGTTGTTATATTTTTTTCTCGTTTTCCGAATTTTATTAATTTTTTTTGGTAAAGTTTTTAATTTTTTTTTGATTGTTTTTTTGTTTTCTGGGTTTGTGGTAAAGGTTAATTGGATGTTTAAGTCGGTGATAGCTTATTAATAGTACTTTTTTACTGTTTTCTGGATTAAATTTTTTTTGTTTGATAATTATATTACCCGAAGTGATAGAAAGGATTTCCCTGTAAACATAATTTTTTAAGCGGCTAATTTTATAGCGTTATTTACTGGTTGATTTTGTTTTTTTTTTTTTTTTTTTGCGAATGACTATAGGTGTTGATATTATTATTAATTATTTTTATTAGCTTTTTTTTATTTTTTAAAGTTAAATTTTTTCTAGTGTATCCGGGTTATACGCTAATAGATTGTTTTTTTTTATCCTTGGCAAAATTGGTATTTGGTTTTATTATAATAAATAGCGTGGATTTTCGTATATCGTTTTATTTTTCCTAGGCAGAGGTTTTTATCTTATTCGTAGTATTTTTGTAGTTACTTTCGTAGAGTTTGTTGGGTTTGTTTCTATCGTTATTTTTCCTACTGAAACTGGGCAAATAGTTTTTTTTCCGTGACGTCCTTTTAATGGGGATGGTTTTCGTACTATTGCGTTACCGTATACCGTGGTCGAATTATGTTAATCGTTTTCTTGTTATTTTTTTATTAGATTTAAGTTGTCCTTTAGAGACTGGGGTTTAATTATTTTATTACGGTTTTTTAAGAGCCCTGCATTTAAAGGCTTTATGTTCCATTTTGTTATAGTTATAGTATTTAATTTACGATTGATTTCGTTGTTGGACCGTTTTGATTTTTATAAAGCTTAGTTAAATTCCGAAAAAGGTGGAAATTATAGCCTATCCGTTTTTTCTGTTTGGTTTGTTAAGTTTAGGTTATAAGGCGTATTGGTTTTTTTTTTATCGTTTTTCGAACTGCCGGTTGTCGATTTTTACTGCTTCGGTAATATACTTGCTTAAGGTGGTCGGTTGTTGGAATTTAATAATTTTATTTTTAATATCGTTTTTTAGGCCCTTGTAAAATATATCGATTAGGGTGTTATTTTCGTTATTTACTTATTTTGTTTTAATTATCAAGTTTCGAAATTTTACTGTATATTTAAATACTGGTTTTTTTATTATGGCTATAAGATTTTTTACGCGGTAGTACGTTTTTTGTTAGGGTTGTCGAAATTATTCTTTAGTTTTTTTTTAAAATTGATATAATTAACGAAAAGTTCCTTAGTAGATTTTTTCTGATTATCCTTTGCGTATTTTAGATAATCCCTTATAGTTGGTTTAAACTAGTCGAGCGCGTTTCCGGTAAGGAACGTTAAGACGGCAAGGATTTGATTTTCCGGGTTATTAAAAGTTAAAAATCGAAAGTATATTCATATTTAGGTAAGGAAATTTTGAATACTGCTTTTTTTATTATAGGGTTAAGGTTTTTTAACCTTGATTTTCGAAATGTTAAAATCTTTTTTGGTTTGTTTTCTAAGTTACTGGACCTTAATTTTTAGCTTTTTAAGCTTATCCTAGAGCTGATAGGTAACGGTAGGTCTTTTAGTCTGGGGAGTTTTTTTAGTATTTGGAGTTATTTCGATAATTAAGATATTGTTTAAAATTTAATAATATTATTAAATAAAAGTTTGTAACGTATAATGGTTAGATTAATTAATTAATTATTAAACTAAATCGTACGGTTTATATTAATAATCATATTACGGAATTTAAGTAATAAAAATAATTTAGTTACGTTTGGTAATATTAAAAGTATTTTAGGTAATTAAGTTATATTGCAAGCTGGTATTATTTAGGTTTATAGGATTAATAAGCATATATATCCTTTGTAAAAACTTAGATTTTTTATGGATTTTGTTGTTTTTACAGATTTAAAAAGCATTGGATCTATATGGATTTAATTAGATCTAAAGAATAGGAAAGATTTAAATTACGTGACTTGACCTATTTGGGTCTTGTTTCGGTCCGCTAGGACCGTTTCCGAGACCCCCCTCCGTTGGGTCGTAACACATCGCGAGGTGGCTAAGGTAGTTGCAAAGAAGGGGCTTTAACGCCAGCTCGGAAAGTCACGATATCACCACTTACACATATGGATAACGTCAGCTAAGAAGGCGGTGACTTCTTCAGGTCTAGGCTCTGGAGTGGATACGAATGCTACATCGTAAGTCCCCAGTTTTATTATATGTACTGATGTACACGTTGTTATTAGGCCATTAGTACCCTAAGCCGTTGTCGTTCAGGCCCTAAGTATTAAGCGAATATGTCGCAAAAAAAGGTGTGTGTTACCAAGCCAACTTGTGGGGCGCGACACTCCAATTCGAATCGACAGTAAGCTGTGCCGCTAGTCGTCTTAAGTAATCCCCAACTGGATCTAAAAATAAAGGCAGCGAAACTTTAACATTACTCAAGGAATTAAACTATAATAGAAAGGGGTTGTAATAGTCAGGCACATGAGAAACGAGGAAGTAATCAACACAATGTCCACCGTATATCTATTGTTTTCCATAGGGAAGCCTTTATTTTGCAACGGACATCGCCACGTAGGACTCTTCGAAACTAACCAACGATGTTAAGACCTCTTCAGTTGAAACATCTCTCAAAGCCACATGCGATTTAAGCCGTTTGGGTGTTTCCAAACTCGCTCAAGGAAAGTACTCGAAACAATGTTCGGATCATAACAACACCAATGGTCAAACGAATAGACGAAGACAGGTTGTGCCTCGACTTAGCTTTCGGAGGGTAACGTTTGAATTGAGTTGACTTTATAATTCATCAAGAGTATTTTCCGTCACAAGTGATGCTTTTCGCCACGGTTAATTCCATAAATGCCGGAGAATTTGCCTCGAGGCTCTGTGCTTATCTGAAATCTATATATGTACACACACCTTCTTCCCAATACTAAGAGTTTTAAGGGGCAGGGTCGAAGATCCGGCTACCCCTATTTACCCCCGAGTTACCGCAATAATTAAACTGTGTCGAAATGGGTAAAAGAGGAAGGGAAATGGAAAGTCGTCCCCCGTTCGCCTGAGAGTTATAGATGCATCAAATTCACGAAAACGCCACTTTACGCTTACTAAAGAGAACTTCAAACTTGGCAGGCTTTACACACTCGTCACAGCTTGCGTGAGCCATCTCACTCTTAAGGATCTAGTGCCGAGCTTGGCTATGTTCGAGTTTTGGAGCCGGCACGCGCTCAAAGCTGATGTTAAATCCCGGACCATGGTTCGGTATTGCGTCGCTTTCGGTACCCTGTCGAATCTAGTAGCAGTTACCCGGCAACCGAATTTGAAGTCGAGGAGCGACGGGGGCATTAAGCATAGCATCAGGTTTGGCAATTGCTGCGAATCTGGCGAGCCGCAGAAGAGAATCATCTGGCAGCTGGCCGTCGTTACCGTTACATATAACCTAGGCTTCATAGGGTGGGCATACCTAGCAGTGGAAAGGTAGTCCTGACAAGGCGCGGCTGCTTTCGTCGAACCAAGGTGTTGACTTGAACGCTGTGACCAGCGGATCATACCTGAACGGAGGAGAGACGGCTGGGACACGAGATTGGAGGCATTGAAACCACTCATCAGAATGTATTATTGCACAACCATCAGTATCACGGTCGCATCTGGGATCAAATGCAATGGCTACGCCACTCATCTATCCGGCTGAATTCCTCTGCTTGGTGGCTGGCATCTAATGCTGCCGCTGCCCGATGCGAGACATGTAAAGCCTGCTTGACATCCACTAGAAAAGTTTTCATGTCCTCCTGCTTCGTTTCTGTCGCAGAATAGGGGTAACTTGCTTAGTCATCAGGACCTGCTAGCCTGTAGGCACCCCGCAGAAACCTTGTTCCGGGGCTCCCACGCTATATATAGAGCTTTCTAGCCACCGCTCTCTAGAGCCCAGATTAACCAAGTCAATTTACACTTCACACACTCTATGCACTCTTTTCTAGCGATCAGCCTAACTGTCACAGCTTCCATTATAACTTTACGTGAAAATCTGCCCGGTAAAGCCCGGAAGGATCTGCTGCCCGTGATTCGTCCTGTAGTCCTTACCCCTTCTCTGCTGCCACTGTTGCTTGAGCATGGTGAATTCTGCAATCGAGGCAAGACTACTGGTCAGCAAGAGCAAATCGGGCGAAAGATAGCGTAGGGAATGGGCTGAAGACTGACCTCCCATCGTCGGGATTGGGTGTCCGCCCGCCTCGAACTCGTTCTTCGTGAAGCCCTCACGCTTGAGGAGTGGGGAGTCGACGGTCTTCAAGGGCAGGTCGTTCTGCGGGCGCGCGAAGTACAGCAGCCCCAGACGGTCGACGTGTCTCTGGTCTTTCGGCGGTAGAGCAACCTGATCATGTGCCCACACCGTCAGTTATCCCCCAATCTCAAAGAGCATCACCGCACCCTCTCACAGCTGAGGACACAATCTACTCACCCGGTGCACCGTCGACTTGATATACCCGCCCGTCAGGAAGCTTAGGGCGTCGCACGTGTTAACGGTGAGACTGCCGTCGAGCGGCTTGGCCCACTTCCAGGCGCCCGTTTGGTGGTCTTTGATCTGCAGGCCCGCAACCGGCTGCCGGAACAGCAGCGTGATGGTGCCGAGGTCCGTGTGTCCGTACGACCGAACGCCGTCCTCGGCCTCCAGCCTCGCGATCTCGTCCTCGTCGAACTTGGTGTACTTCATGTACCGCAAGTGCGACTCGTCGTGCACGTCCCAGCGGTGCACGCGGGTGAAGAAATCAGGGGGCAGCTCGAGGGCTAGGGCGATGAGGTGGTTCAGCGGGTCGAGGACTTTGTCGTGGAGGGCCTTGTATGTTCAGTCAATTCATGAATCTCGATGGCTCAAAGTCGGAATGCATGTTCGGACCTTGGCGAACTTCTCAATCTCTACTTTGTTCTCTTCTAATAACTCGGGGAGGGGTTGAGTGATGCGGCCGTCATTTGCTGATAATACACATGTCAATATGTAATCCTTGTACTCATCAACTTAGAGAAACTCACTCGCCATGTTCCATACTTCTACTTTATCTGGTACACCGTTGCCGAGGAGGCGTCTCCCCGCTGGGCGGTACCCGTTGTAGACGCCAGCATCTAGATCCGGAATATACTTGATCTTCTCCTCCACGGGCAGCTCGTAAAAGGCCTGCCCGAGCGCAAACTGCCGATCGACCTCCTCCTGCGAGATACCAAAATTGGTCACGTAGAAAAAGCCCTTCGTGCGGATGGCCTCGATGAGGGACTGCGCGAGCTCCGCGTTGCCCTCCTCGGTCCCGTACTTGGATAGGTCGATATTGGAAACTGGAACACTTGGTTAGGCATTGGGTGCAGAATGCTGAATCTTGGGCCAATCAGATTGCTCACGATCTGCCCAGTCGAGGCTCTCCTTCGTCTCGGGGACGTGGTGGTACTGGTATAGATGAGTGGCAGTAGGCATTTTGGATAGTAGCTTATGGCGCTAGATGATTGTATCAATTAGGTTGGTGATGCAACACTGCTGTGATAGTCTGATACTATCTGCCCATGCGCATTGACCTCGGAATACGGTTTTCTGCTGCACTTATATCTCACGGATCGTGGTGGGCAAACGCATCCGATGCCCCCGCTCTACACCACTCGGAGCCGATGATGCGACGGCGGGCGGAGAGTACCCCTCTGATAAGGCGAACGAATAGAGGCCTCCGTAGATGTCGTGCTCCGCAACTCGGTGTTGTCTATTCACATGATGCTACCGTTTCCGGGGGGTTTCGTGTTTTCGGCCGTTGCGTCATCTGCCCGGTGATGGCGCGATGCTGCTATTCAATTACCGATCCTGGGTGCCTCCCCAACTTCTAACCAATAACCGGGGCCAAAACAGGAGTAGCACAATTCCGTGCTCCTTAGGATATATTGATGCCTGCATTGCGGGTTGCAATGCAGGCCTCGAAATACGCCTGGAAGATTGATTAATCTCTTGGCACCGCAGGATTGTAAGGGAATGACACGGAGATGAGAATTACCTCGGCTCTCGCTATGCTCTTTCTATCTTCACTGGTTTTTCAAAGCTTCGGGGAATCTGGGCCCCAGCGGAGATGTAACGTATTTTTTCCTTTCTTGGTACAATTGTGTGCTAGATGTATTCGCTCAGTATCAAGGTATCCACCGCTCCCTTGTGTATAAGGGGGGTTATCATAAGCGCTACTCCCGGTTGATATGTAGGGACACTAGACCCTCGAAACTTTGAGACTTGCAGCAGTGAGTTCGAATGCAGTGCTAACTTGGAGACATGAAGGGTATCGTTGGGCGTATAAGACGAAACAAGGTGGCGGCAGTGGTCATCTCGGTATTCGACTGGTATCGTAAGTATATCATACGATGAGACGAATTGAGCTTACAGGACGTAGCTTCAAGTTATTCCAAAGAAGAACGGAAACTGCTTCGAAAACTGGATCTTGCTATCTTGATTTTTGGTTCTCTGAGTTGTAGGAATATTGACTCAATGGCCTGTTTGACGCGAAGTTCTAACTTGATATAGTCTTCTGCCGGTTCCTGGGGCACCAGAATATCACAAATGCTTACGTTTCTGGCATGAGAGAAGATCTGAATGCTTTTGGGAATGAGCTCAACTACTACAATGTAGCATGTCAGTTATGGCCCCTACTCCGATTGATCGATTTCAAACTCTGACTCTACCAGATAGTACCGCCTATGTCGTGGGGCAAATTCCCCTTATGACCCTGCAAACGAAAGCAAAGATGTGAGCTCAACCCCCGAGCGAACCAAGTGTCTTGGTGGTCATGGAACTTACTATTAGCAGTGCACCCTACCTGCTGCCCTCGCTGCAGATTCTATGGGCCATTATTGCCTTCTGTCAATCCAAAGTTACACAGAACTGGCACCTCTACCTCCTCCGTGCGCTGACAGGCTTCCTCGAGGCCTCTTCGTTCGGCGGCACACACTTGATTCGTGGGTTTATTAGCACCGTCGTACCACCATGCGCGCTAGTCTTGCTAACTCGTCATCTATAGTGGGAAGCTGGTTCAAGAATGAAGAGCTCTTCAAGCGCGCAGGTGTTTGGTTCATGGGAAATTCGCTGGGCTCCATGTTTTCGGGCTATCTGCAGGCGGCCGCATATCGAAACCTCAACGGTGTCAACGGACGCGCCGGCTGGCGTTGGCTTTTCATCATCCGTATGTGCGGCCCCTTCGCAGCAGAATGAGTTCGGTGGTGCGAGATGCTTCGAATAAGACCGCTGACGAGAAGTAGAGGGTATTATTACACTGCCGATCGCCTTCATCGGCTTCGCGTGCTGGCCGGGCCTCCCGATCTCAACCAAGCGCTGGTGGCTGACACAAGAGGAGCATGAGTTGGCTAGCAAGCGTATCCAGACGGTAGAGAAGGAGGGGATCACGTGGAAGACGTTCCGTTACACACTTTCTCGGCCGATGTTCTGGATTTGTGTACCATGCTACGTGTAAGACTGCTGGACTGATTACGCGACTGATTTGGCTAACCCGACTGTCCATAGCTGCCTGATACAGGCAAACTACTGGACGAGCTACATGGCTCTATGGCTACGCTCGACAGGATACTCGATTGAGTTGGTGAATATCCTACCAACGTTCATCGATCTTATCCGCGCCTCGTCCTCCTGGGTCGGTACTACCTTGGCTGGTTGTCTTAGCCTGCGAGGTTTATGGACATTTCAATTCGTCAGTTTCTCCGAGTGCATCTACCGCAGATCGACACATATAATAGCGTCCTAACGTTGAACAGTCTCTCATGTTCTTCGCATGTATTGTCCTGTCGGTATGGACTGTCCCGGACGCCCTCAAGTTCCTCGCGTTCTACTTTGGCGGTTTCTCCGGGATGGCCTCCCCTATCCTGGTACGTTTTATCTCACACCCCATTTCATCCTTGGATTCGCTGACTCAGCCAGTACTCCTGGGTCAACTCAACGCTGAAGGAGAACTACGGCGAGCGAGGTCTGGTCATCTCGTCAATGATGACGTTCGGCTACTGCACACAGATTTGGGTGCCGCTGTTCACGTTCCCGACGGTGCAAGCGCCAGAGTTCCGGTGCGGGTACCCGGCGTCGACGGTATTCGAGTTCGCTATGTGGGCCGTCTTAATGTTCGGCGCAGGGTTCATGCCGAGATGGAAGAGGAAGCATCCTGAACTAGTGCTTTAAAATATAAGAGTAAATTATAGTTAAAATATATTTATAATTAAGATCGTTATATATTATTAGCTTCGTATATATATACGTAAATATAAAGTAATAAATAAATAATATTATAAAATACGGATAAAATATAATAAGAATTAATAGCCGGCGAAATAACTTATAAGTATAAAAGTTATAAACCTAGGTATCTTATTAATTAATATAAATTTAAAACCATTATTATAATTAAATATAAAACAAAATTAATTCGAATTTATTTTAAGTTATCGTTTTTAAGTAATATTAACTTAAAAAAATTAAATTAACTAAGAGTTTCGATTTCGTTATTATATCGGCGATTATTAAATTAATTAATTAAAGGCTTTAAAAATTAATTATATTATATCGATAGCTAAAAATTTAAATCGTATTAATTTTATATAAAATTTAATATTCTTCTTAAAAAAGACGTAACGGTATAACCTAATTAAATAAATTAATAAATTCTATATATCTTGATTGCTAGGTTTTACTAAGAGATTTGCTATTTCTGCAGTGGCCCCACTTCCACCTGGCATACACCTGACATACCTGCCAGTTCGCACCTAGTTTTCCCTCAGAGACCCCCTTATGCAAAACACCCCCATTTTTAATTGATTTATCAAGGTGTACCCTTATCAACAAGACTTATTACAATAAACTTTAGTTATACTACAACAATGTTTCCCAAAACTAACGCGTTCTAAAGCGTTCTAACACCTTTGCAACCCTATATAGCAGTTAATTATCGTCAATTAGGTCAATCGTATCAGCCACAGCCGAGTCAGGCACCCATCTAAGGTCCAGGGCAGCCGTGGCGGTCGAGGTTATCGCCACCTTAGGTGCTGTAGACGGCGCGAACGCCGATGAAGCTGTAAATACTGTTAACGGTGTTGTTATTGTTGTTATTGCTACTATTGCGAAGCTTTGAAAAAATCAAAGGAAATTAAGGAGTTGCAATTGCAATTATAATTGCAGCTGCAGTTGCGGCTATATACAATTGTGTTGCCAGGTGGCGGCGGTGTAGCAGGTGGTGGCAGGTGTAAAAAGTGGGACCACTGCAGAAATAGCAAAAGGTTTACTGCAGAAATAGCAAATCTCTTTACTAAAACCTAACCTTTTCGTAAATTGCCCAGTCTTACAAGCTTATATCGACGACGATTTTTAACGAAATTTTAAACGCCTTTTATAATCCAGAACAGCCGGATATATTATCGTTCGTAATTTTTTATATATTAATTTAAAAATTAAACTTCGACGTTTTTAAAGCCGTTATCGTTGTTTTCTAGTTTTACTAGTAATTTCTTTAAAAGTCGTATATTTTTTAATATCAGTTTATATAAAAATTAATTATTCCTGCCGTTTTAAGTTAAACCGTATTTAAAAATTAAAAGTAAAACCTGGTTTTTTTCGAAAAAAATTATTAATATCGATAAAGGTATTAATAAATTTAATTCGGCCTATTATTTTATTTATAATCGGATAATATAATTAAGATTATTTCCGTTAAGATTTCGGAAATACGGAATATTAGAATTTTATATTCGTATTTAATAAATATATTTTACTAATTTTAAATAATAAAAAATCGAGAAGCCGTAAAATCTATCGAAATTAAAAGGAATAACTTGTTTAAAGTTTTTAGCTTTTTTTCCTAGTTAATATTTAATTTTTTTCATCGTAAAATTAGTAAAAAGTTATAAAGCTATTTTATATAAACTTAAAGTTTATCGTAAAAAGCTTAATATTTTCTAAGTTATAATTTACCTTTTAAAAGATTTCTTTTCTTAAATTAATTAAAGGGTATAAGGTTTATTAAGGTCGAAATTTATCGGCATTACGTAAATAAATATTTTATACCGATATTAATCGAGAAATTATATATTTACGGGGTCTTAATAATCGGTTTCGAAATAAAAATTTATCGTAAATATAAAAGTTATTAATAATTACCGTATTTAAAAATATTAAGTAAAATATTTATTATATTAATTATTAATATAATTATTTCGTATTTTTAAAATAGCTTAATTAATATAACTTAAACTTAATAACTTTATATTATTATTAATTTTTAAAAAAATATAATCGTATATTTTAATTCTGTAAATTAATAAATTATATTACTTAAATAGCCAGGCTTTATTAAAATCTAACTTTTTTACTAATAACTTTAAATTACCTAATTATATTTATATTAACCATTATTTTTAAACGAATTTTAAATAGTTTTCATAATGCGAAAAACTGGAGAAATTATTTTTCGTAGTTTTCTAAGTTATATCGAATTAAAACTTAAATTTCCAATTTTTTAATATTTTACCGTTTATATTTAATTTTATTAATACTTCCTTTATACGATTAATATTATATATTATAAAATTATTTAAATTTTAAATAATTTTATTTTTATAAATCAAATTAACTCTCCCTAGAGGAGACGTAACCGTGTAACCAAATTGAACAAATTGATAGATTATGCTATCTCGGTTCCTAGGCTTCATCAAACCCTAACCTTCTCGTAATCGTGGGACTGGCAAAGGGTCGCAAAGCCATCTTATAGGGACTTAAGGTTTACCGCGAAAAGCTTAACATCTCCTGAATCATTGCTTTCTAGGAAATTCCCCCTACCGAATCAGCTAAAGGACATAAGGTTTATTAAGGTCGAAGCTTATCGGTATTACGTAATAATCGGTTTCGGAATAGGGCTTTTGTAACCGAAACGTAAAATTTATTATTACCGTAAAAACTATTAATAATTACCGTATTCGAAAATATTAGGTAAAATATTTATCGTATTAATTATTAATATAATTACATTATATTTTTTATTTAACTTAAATAATACGGCTTAAATTTAACGACTTTATATATATTAAATTAATGTATTATATTACCTTACGAATTAAACTATTATATAAACCGCTTTTAGATTTTTTATAATAAAAAATTCAAATTAATTAATTATATCATATTAAAATAATATAAATTAATCGGATTTTTTTTAAATATATATATAATTTCCTTATAAGTATGCGTATTATATCTGGGCTTGCCGTAAATGTTATATTTCCGTTTTTTAATTTTAATCTTTTTACAATAATTACTTTTAACCGTTATAAGCTGTATTTTTCTACTATCCTTTTCCTTTACGACTAAAAAAATTTATCCCTCTTATATAATAAATATTCATTTATTTTAAAAACGTTTATTTAAAGTATAATTAGTTTTACGTAAGTAACTTTTTTTCGAAAAAGAGTATAAATTCGTATAAAATAATAAATTATTTTTTATTAATAAATTTACTGATTTAATAATTCTTATCGGCTAGCTATCTTAATAATTTCTAATTTTTCTTATAAATAACGTCTTTATTTTATCGGTTTTTTTTAATATTTTTAAAAGTTGTCGTAAACGGAGAACAAATAACACCGACAGAAGTTAAAAAGGAAATAATCGGCGTAAATGTAATTAAAAAAATTTCGAATTCGGAAAAAACGGTATTAAAATCGAATAGAACGAAATTAATTTTCATAAATCCGGATGCAATATTATCGGACGTTATAATAATTTTAAACGTATTTTAAAAACCGGCAAGGAAATCTTTTTTAACCATATAAATATAATACCGTCGTATTAAATTTTCGATATATAACGAATAAATACGTTTTTTAAAAAAACAAAATACGTAAATATATAAAATATAATAATATCGTAATTAACGTAATACTTTTCGAATTTGATTAAATAATAATTTTCGTAACCGTTAAAAATAAAAAACGTTTTAATTTTTTCGTACGTATTCGAATATATTAATCGAAATATTAAACCTTTTATAAATATAATCCGTTTATTATTTAATTATTATTATTTAATATAATTTTTAATTAATTATTACGGAATTAAACTTTAAAATAATTTTTACCCGTTATAATATTAAATAACGGTATAACTTAATTTTAAATATTAATAATTTAAATAATTATAATTATTATTCTATTTTTTATTAAATTTATTTAAACTTTTTATATTTTTCGATATTAATAATTATTATATCCGTTATTATAAAAAACTTTACTAAAAATTAAATTTCCTCAAAATTATAAATAATTTTTTTATAATATCGTGTTTTATAATAATAAACCGAATAAGTTCGAATTATATGCGAAATATTTTTTAATAATTAATATTTTAATTCAAATACGTTTAAAGTTTTTTTTACCGTTTAATAAATTTTAACGCTTAATTAATTTTAACGCGTACCGTAATGCGTTAAGATAATAATAAATATATTATATTTTTGGTATATTAAAATAAGATAAAAAAGGTTTAAGTATTTACATTAAAAACTCGATCGATAATAAATTTATTTTTAGTTTTCGTTAATTTTTATAAATTAAAAAAATATTAATTCGGGCACGTTAACCGTAATATTAGGTTTTTAAAGTAAATTCGAGAACGTTATCAAGAAAATATAACTTTTTAAAACTAAATTTCGGGTTTTATTTTTTAATTTAAATAATGATAATTTTTAAATTTTTTATAACGTATTTTATATTATTAAAATTAAATAAATACTTATAAAGATTAAATAATAAATATGTTAATAAAAACGGTTTACGAAATAATTTAATTCGCGAGGGAGTATAATACGTTATATTAAAAATTAAAAACAAAATCTGGTTTTTTTTAAAAAAGTTAACAATATCGATAAAAAATATCGATATCTTTATTTATTTATTTTAAAGCTTTATATAGTTTAAATTCTCTTTAAAAACGACGTAACCGTATAATAAAATTAAATAAATTAATAGATTATATATTTCAGTTACTAGGCTTTATTAAACTTTAACCTTTTCGCAGATTGCCTAGTTATGCCCCTATCGACGACTGTTTCTAACCGGATTCTAGATGGTTTTTATAATCCGGAGTAGCCGGATAAATTACCGTTCGTAATTTTTTTATATCGAGCTAAAAGTTAAACTTCGAAGTTTTTAAATTTTTTTCCGCTTATATTTAGCTTTTTTAATAATTCCTTTATACGGTCGATATTTCTTACTATAATATTATTTAATTTGTATTTGTTTTTATTTTTATAAATTAAATCGTATCCGAAAATTAAAAACAGAATTAAATCTTTTTAGGAAAAGTTGGTTAAATCGATAGAAATATCGATGTTTTTAATTCGTCCTAAAGTTTTATAAAATTTAAAACCCTTTTAAAAAAACGTTTTCCGTAAAAATTTTACAATTACAGAGTATCGGTATTTTATAATAAAAATTACCCGGTATATTTTAACTATTTTAATTAACAAAGATTCGAAAAATCGTAAGATTAATCGAGGTTAAAGGTAGCTATTATAAAACTGGTAAAGGGTTGCAAAGCAGCTATCTTATATAGACTTAAGGTTTACCGTAAAAAACTTAACATCTTTTAAGTCATTATTTACCTTCCAGGAGATTCCCCTTATTAAACTAGCTAAAGGGTATAAGGTTTATCAAGGTCGAAATTTATCGGTATTACGCGATAATCGGTTTCGGAATAAGGCTTTTTATAATCGAAACGTATAATTTATTATTACCGTAAAAATTATTAATAATTATCGTATTCGAAAATATTAAGTTAAATATTTATTATATTAATTATTAATATAATTATTTCGTATTTTTAATTTAGCTTAAATAATACGGCTTAAACTTAATAACCTTATATATAGTTTAATTACTTTAAACGAAACCCTTTTTTTAAAAAACTTTATAATTATAAAATATTAGTATTTTATATTAAAACTCTAGGCCTAATAACTTAGTAGTTACGAGCCTGGGTGTTTTTTTCAATTGCGATAGGCTTGGGTATCCTGTTACGGTTAAGCGTAAAAGACAATTAGTTTAAATCCAGCTTGGGCCGCCGTTCCTTTAAGTGACGCCAGTTTAAAGGAGCTAAACCATGGGGCTTCGGCTCCGCCACCGTGTCGGCGACAATTAAAGGGTGGCTGGGAACCAGTTACGATTAGGGGCGCTGGGAACTAATTAATTAATCGGGTATATTTTATCGTTAGTTGCCGTATTACATGATTCGTATTACGTTTTTTTATCCGGCTTATTAAGGGGTACGGTTTTTTCGGAGGTGTTTTCCGGTCGCGCTGTACAATCCTTTGTGTACGTACTTAGTGGATGGATTAGCTTCCTGTATATAGCTAGCTAGATACCTTAATAGCACTTTACCTTGTATACTAAAACTCTAATAAGGTACTATAAAATTAATTAAGATTAAAATCGTAAAATTAAAAAAAGGTTATAAAGTAATTATTTTATACGGATTTAAATTTAACCGCGAAAAATTTAATATATTTTAAATTATTACCTTTAAAAATTTCTTTATATCGAATTAATTACAGAGTAGAGGGTTTATTAAAGTTTAAACTTATCGGTATTACAGAAATAAAAGTTTTAATTAATATTAATTTAAAAATTACTTATATATAAGAACTTAATAATTATTTTTAAAATAAAGCTTTTCGTAATCGAAATATATAATCTTTTTAACTGTAAAAATTAATAATCGTTATTATACTCGAAAAGATTAAATATACTATTTATTATATTAATTTAACGTATTTTATACAACTTGAACTTACTTAACTATATATATAATTCATTTAATAAAAGTTTTATATATTTATTATTATATTTTAAAGTAAATCTTAAACTTATAATAAAGGTAAAAAGTATTAGTAATATTAGTAATATTAATATATTTAATAATTTAATTAAAACCCGGTATTATAATTCTTTTTAAGGTAATACAGCCCCTTATAACTAAGATAACTAGGCTGGGATAAAACCTTATATAAATCTTAATACGAAACTATTTAATAACAGTTATTAATACGACCTAAAAAGGGTTTATAACTGAGTAGAGCTAATAATTAATTTAATTATTTAATAATTATATCAACGATTTATTTAATGTCCGATAGATTATAGTTTAATTTCTTCGGAGGACGCATTTCTTAAAATAAATTAATTATTTGTTACGAAAGTATTATAGGATTAATTGTTTTTATTACAAATTAAGTGGTACTAAAAAAATATATGCGTACTAGAATATTTTAATGGCTAAAAAGCCGTATTTAAAGTTATACCGTTAAAAAATAAGGCGATAAAACCAGAAATAAATCGGTTAAAGATTATAAGTTACACTTAAACTTTTTATAATTTACGTATTAACGTTGCTCTTGGTTATAATAAGACTTTTTTTAGCCTTAATTAAATAAAGTTTAATTAAAAACGTTATTATTAGACTTAATTAAGTACGGGTAGTTATTACTAGATAAAAAATTCTATATAAAAATCCAGTTATACGGAAAAGGTAACTTAGTAATTTTAAAGATTAAAGCCTTTAGGGAAGGAAGTAATTATAAGATAACCCAACCTTTTATAACTAAGAAAATTATAGTAGGACAGGACCTTATATAAATCCTAATATAAAACTGTTTAATAATAGTCGCTAATACAACCTAAGAGGGGTTCGTAGCTTAGTAGAGCTAATAATTAGTCTGATTATTTAACATCCTTATTTTAATACTTTTAAAATAACTATATATTAATGTTTTATATAGAAAATCTTTTTTAATTAATAAAAGTTTTAAAAGTATAATATATAATAAATAACGTAATATTACTATTATTATAACAGGTTACTAGGTTTAAAACTAGAAAATATATCTTAAACATAATAATATTATATAATAATATATGTTGTTAACTTTAAAATTAGGTTTTATTTTTATTTATTACTTTTATTTAAAAAATTTACTTTTTTCGTTAATTCGCCGATAACTTATTTTTATTCGATTAAAAAATTATTATAAACGAGAAGGGTTAAACGATAAATAAATTAAATTTAAAATAGATAAAATATTAGTATAACGGCTAGGCTAGTTAACCAACTATTAAACCAAGTCGTACGGTTTATGTTGGCAGTCGTATTATGGGAATCTAAGTAACGGAAATAACTTAGTTACGTCTAGTAATACCAAGGGCGTTTTAAGTAACCAAGTTATATTGCAAACTGTCGTTATTTAAATTATGGAATTAATAAACGTATATATCCTTTATAAAAACTTGGATTTTTTATGGATCTTGTCGTTTTCCCAGATTTAAAAAGTATTAGATTTATATGGATTTAATTGGATCTTAAAAAAAGAAAAAATCCAAATTACGTAACTTAACCTACTTAGATCCTATTTCGGTCCGTTAGGACCGTTTCCGAGTTTTCCCTTTTGCTAAATCGTAACACGATATTCTTTCTTTTAAGATCTTTACTTTTAAAAATTTTTTTTGGTAAATTAATTTTTTATTATAGGTAGTCGTGTTGTTAATCGTAAATTCCGTAATCGTCCGAATTAAAAAAAGAACTTTAAATTTTTAGCTGTTTATATTATTAAATTTGGTTTTGAAGTAATACCGTATATGCCATGTTTTAAAAAAAGGACGAAATATTAAATAATTAAGGAAATTCGTTATTGCAGCAAATATGTTAAATATCGTTATTACTGTGATAAATCTGGTGTTCCCGTCGACTCTTTTCGTCGTATTAGCGAAAAGAAGGACCGTTTGGACCGTAAAAAGGCCGTAACGGAAAAAACTTTATTACGTTTTCAGTAAAAGTTGAAAAAGGATTTTATACGCAAATAACGTAACATTAATAAGATCATTAATCGCTTTTTTCGTCTTCGCCGTTAAAAACGGTTTTTTTATGCTTAAGGGGTTAAAATTATTAATCGCAGTTTTTAATTTATAAATAAATTAAAGGATTAGGAACATTTAAAGGCAAACGTATCGTCCTTTATTTAGGTTCCTGTTTAAAATAATTAATCCATTTCTAAAACATTTAATTAACCGTCCTTAAATAACGTAA
Organism: Monosporascus sp. CRB-8-3; assembly: GCA_004155055.1. Classification (NCBI taxonomy): domain Eukaryota; kingdom Fungi; phylum Ascomycota; class Sordariomycetes; order Xylariales; genus Monosporascus; species Monosporascus sp. CRB-8-3. The sequence goes on from QJNZ01000794.1 coordinate 20,644, forward strand.
ACTGGAACGCTTTTAATTTTGATAATTCCGACGTTATTGGTAAAAGTTCTTCAGTAGGCGCTAAGCGCCAATAAGATTTTTAGCGGGTTCCCAAGTATTTTCGAAGTTTGGGTAATTTTTCTATTTAATCAAATATTAGGTAAATCCTTTTTTTTTTATACGTCAAGTATTTTTTTAACTTTATATATCTTTCTTTTTTCCTTTACTTTGTCGTCTTGTATTATATGCATTCTGATAATATCTATTGTTAATTCGAATAAAAAAACATAAAAAACTGGATAGAGTTTAACTTTAAGTGGTAATTTTAATTAATAGTTATTTTCTGAGATTTTCTTGGCAATCTTGTATGGGCTAATATATTTAAGGTCAAGTTTTTGGTTTGGGCGTTTAGTTTTAATATTTTTGGTGGTTAGATAAACCATTTTCCTTTCCGAGAAGGTTAATTTTTTTAACCTTTTTTGGTTATAGTATTTATTTATTTGTTCGCGTACGAATTAAAGTTTTATTTTTATTTTTTAATATAATTACTTAAGTTATTCTGATGTAAGGATTACTTTCATATTAACTGGTTTTTTTTTTGTATCTTTTTATAAATTTTTAAGGTAAAACTAAAGTTGGTAATTGTTAGAATCGTTTTGATATTGTTATGGTAACTGGTATTATAGGTTAGTTGTATAATAAGTAATTTCTTAATTTAATTGTTTTGTTTATAATTGATATAATATCGTAAATATGTTTTTAGCGTTTGGTTGGTTTTTTTTGTTTGTTTATTTATTTGTAGTTTAAAAACGTTTAATAATTTATGGTTTAAGCCGAATTATGTTATTAAACTTTGCCAGAATTTTAAAATGAAAATCGTATTTTTATCTAAAATAATTTCTGTTAGTAGTTTATATATATTATATATATGTCGAAAGAAAATATATGTTATTTATTCGGTATTTATATTTTTGTTATAAGGTAAGAAATAGGAAAATTTTGTAAATCGGTTAACAATTACGAAAACGCTGTTGTAGTATATACCTGTAACTAGATTTTTTAATAAAGGAAGTTTCGTAATAAAATCGAATATAATTAAATTTTATAGTTGCTTAACGATTAATAATAGTTATAGTTTTCCGTAAGGTTTGTATCGTTTGGTTTTCGCTTTAACGTAGATGTTATATTATTTTATAATTTTCTGTACAGTTGATTTTATTTTAAAGAAATAGTACGTTTGCCGTATGCGTTTTAGGGTTTTGTAAATCCTTAGATGTCCGTGTAATCGATGTTTATATATTTTCCGTATTAAGTTTTTTTGATATTTTTTTAATACGTGAATTTTGTTTGTTTTTTAATTTTCGGGTAGGTTATTATAATATTGTCGTATTTTTTTATATATGTTTAACGTAAATATTTTGATAATGTTAATATATCGTTATTGTAGGTATTTTTTTATTATCCAGTCGAATACGGTTTGTTATATTTTTATTTTAGGATTTTCCAAATCCGGTCGTCTGTTAAAAGTATCCGTTTTGCCGTTTTTTTAATTTTTTGCGATGAATAATAACGTAGTTAAATTTTAAGAGATACTTTGTATAACGTAATTGTCGTCCGATTAATTTTTTGGTAATTGCAAAATAAGAGATGTTTTTATAATTTATATATACTTTTACTTAATATTGGTTTTTTTTAAGATAGTGTTTGAATTCTTTAAAGGCTTTAATAATGGCTAGGAATTCTTTATCGTAAATAGGGTAGTTAAGTTTAGTACTATGTAGTTTATAAAAGTAAAAGGCAATAGGATGTAATTTTTTTTGGTTATTTCGTTGGTAAATTACTGTTTTTAAAGCGAAATTTAAAGCGTCGGTTTCGAGTTTTACTGGTTTATTTAAATTATATATTATTAGAATAAGTTCGTTAGTAAGGGCGTTTTTAAGTTGTTGAAAGGCTTTTTTTATAGCCGGAGCTTATACAAACCGTTAATTCTTTTTAATAAATTCCGTTAATGGTATTGTAATTTTGTTAAAGTGTCGTATAAATTGTCGGTAATACTTGGCAAGTTTAAGGAATGATTGTATTTTTGTAATATTAGTAGGTGTTTTTTAATTTTAAATTGCGGTAATTTTTTTAGGGTTTATTTTAATGTATTTTAAGGTGATAATATGTTTTAAGTATTCGATTGTCTAGGTATAAAAGGTGTTTTTTTCCGCGTTAATTAAGAGGTTGGCGTTTTGTAAAACTTATAAAATTTTATAAACGTATTTTATATATTTTTTTTTTATTTTCGAATAGATAAGGATGTTATCGAGGTAGTATATAATAAAGATGTTAAAGTATTTTCGGAGTATATAATTAATTATCCGTTAAAAAGTTACTGGTGCGTTCGTAAGTTTGAAAGGTATAATAAAATATTCGAATAATCCGTATTTTGTTTTAAAGGTTGTTTTTTATTCGTTTTTTGGTTTAATTCGAATTTGGTTGTATTTTTTTCGTAGATTTAAGGCTGTAAATTATTTGGCGTTTCGTAGTCGGTTTTTGATTTCGGTGATTAGGGGTAACGGTGTTTTGTTTTTAATGGTAATGTCGTTGAGTTGTCGGTAATTAATGATAAATTGTAGTTTCCCGTTTTTTCGTAGAACGAAGAATATTGGATATTTTGCCGACGATTTGGAACGTTGTATGTGTTTTTTTTGTAGTTTGTTTTTTAAGTAATTACGAAAAGCGTGTAATTTTGTTTCGTTTAGGTTGTAGATGGGATAGAAGGTAATTGTTTTGCCGTTTTTGAGAATTATTTTATAGTTTTATTCGTTATGTTATGGTAATTTCGTGTTAAGTTTTTTTCGAAAAAGCTTTTTATATTTGTAGTATTGTGGTAGTACTTTTGTTATTTATTTTGGTGGTTTTTTGGGTTGTGTTTGTAGGTTGTCGTTTATTTGTCGAAATTGTATTTTGAGGTTTACGATAACGCGTCGTATTTTTTTGTTGTATTTTTTATTTTGAATATGTTTTATTTTTTTGGGTGGTAAGGTTTTTGTCGTATTTTTATGTTTGTATTTATCGTTTTTTCCGATCGAATGTTGAGATTTCGTGTCGTTTGTATTTTGTTCCGTATTAGGAAGTAAGCGAAAGTTTATTTAATTAGTTTTTTAATCGATTAAGGGGTTGTATTGGCGTAATTATGGTTTTTTTAGGATTATGTCGTATTTATTTAATAAGATAATGTCGAAATTAATGGTTTGTTTTTTTTTTTTGATAAAGGTTTTAAGGTAATTAATTTTACGTTTAATTTATTTATCGTCGTAGGCGAATTTTTGATTTTCGGTATTTTTTACCTTATAGGGGTAACTTTTTTTTTTTATAATAACTTTAATTGATTTATTATTTCCGGATTGATGTAATTTGTAGTTGTTGTTCCGTAATTTATTATTACGGTATACCAGTTTTTTTTAATTCGTATTTATATAGTGATGGCGTTATCGTTAGTAGTTCCAATTGTCGCGTTTAAAGCTTTTTTAAGATATTGTAGTTTAACTTTTTTTTTTCCGTTTACCTATAGTTTTTTTATAGGTAATATTGTTTTTTTGGGGTTTGTAAAAATTTTCGTAATGTTTTTTTATTTCGGTCGTTTTGCGTTCGGAACTTTTTTAGTTATTTTTCCATGCGTATTATTTGTTCTTGTAATTGTTTAAATTACTGTTGTATATCTAATTGTTTATAAATCTGCCTTGCGAAGGTTTCGATTATTTTTTCGTCGGGTAGTATCGTTTACGAACTATTGTTTTTTTATTAATTACCGTATTCTTTTTTATTTTCCGAATCCTACTATTTTTTTTTAGTAAAGCTTTTAATTTTTTCCTTGATTATTTTTTTATTTTCCGGGTCGGTAGTAAAAGCCAGTTAGATATTTAAATCGGTAATGACTTGCTAATAGTATTTTTTTACCGTTTTTTAAATTAATTCCTTTTTTGTTTGGTAATCGCATTATTTAAAATAACAAAAAAGGTTTTTTTATAAGCATAATTCTCTAGGTAACCAGCTTTATTAGGCCATTTTTTAGTCGATTTTATTTTGGTTTACGAATGATCGTAAGTGTCGATATTATTATTAATTATTTTTGTTAATTCTTTTCTATCGTTTAAAATTAAACCCTTATTAGTACATCCAAGTTATACGTTAATAAATTACTTTTTTTTATTTTTAATAAAACCGATATCTGGGTTTATTATAATAAACAACGTAAATTTTTATATATTGTTCCGGTTTTCTTAGGTAGAGGTTTTCTTTTTATTCGTAATATTTTTGCAGTTACCTTTACAAAACCAGTTAATCCTGCTTTTTTTGTTATTTTTTTTATTAAAATTAAGTAAATAGGTTTTTTTTAGTAAAGGCCTTTTATCCTAAATAATCCTTATATTACTATGCTACCGTATACCGTAATCGGATTATATTAATTAACTTTTTATTATCTTTTTTATCGTTTTATTATTATTTTTCGGGTATAAAGGTCCAGTTATTTTATTAAGGTTTTTTAAGTACCTTGTACTAAAAGGCCTTATATCCCATTTTACCGTAATTATAACACTTAAACTAGGGTTAATTTTGTTACCGGACCGCCCTAATTTCTATAGGGCCTGGTTAAGTTCCATAAAAGGTAGAAGATGTAATATACCTATTTTCTTAATTAAGTTTGTTAAATTTATATTATAAGGCGTACTAACCCTTTTTCTTTTATCGTTTTTCGAATTATCGATTATCGATTTTTACTACCTTGGAAATATACTTACTTAAAGAAATTAATCGTTCCAGCTTAATCATCTTATCTTTTACATCGTTTTTTAATCCCTTATAAAATACGTTAATTAAAATATCGTTCTTTTCGTTTACTTATCCCGTTTTGGCTATTAAGTTTCGGAACTTTATTATATATTTAAATACTGGTCCTTTTTATCGTAATTGTAAAATTTTCTATGCGGCAATACGTTCCTTATCGGGGTTGTCGAAATTGGCCTTTAATTTCTTTTCGAAATTGGAATAATAGGCGAAAAGTTTTTTAATAAATATTTCCTTATCGTCCTTTATTTTTTTCAGGTAATTTTTCATAATTGGTTCGAACTAGTTAAGCGCGTCTCCGGTAAGGAATATTATAACAGCGAAAATCTTATTTTCTGGATCGTTAAAGGCCAAAAACCGTAAGTACACTCGTATTTAAGTAAAAAAGCTCTAAATATCGGTTTTCCTATCGTAAAGTTAGGGTTTTTTAACTTTAACCTTTAAAGTATTAAAATCCTTCCTAGTTATTTCCTTAAATTGCAGAACTTTTACTTCCAATTCTTTAAACTTATCCTGGAGCTGTTAACTAACGGTACTCTTTTCGGTACTGGGAATTATCTTAACAGTTTAAGTAATTACTTAAAATCTAACAATATTACTAAACAAAAACTTATAACGTATAACGGCTAAGTTAGTTAACTAACTATTAAACCAAGTCGTACGGTTTATATTGGTAATCGTATTGTAGAAGTTTAAATAACGGAAATAACTTAATTACGTTTGGTAATACCAAAAGCGTTTTAGGTAACCAAGTTATATTGCAAACTATCGTTATTTAAGTTATGGAATTAATAAACGTATATATCCTTTATAAGAACTTGGATTTTCCATAAATCTTGTCGTCCTCTTAAATTTAAAAAGTATTGGATTTGTATGGATTTAATTAGATCTTGAAAAAAAAAAAGATCCAAATTACGTGACTTAATTTATTTAGATCTTATTTCGGTCCGCTAGGACCGTTTCCGAGTTTTCCCCTTTGCTGGGTCGTAACAATCAGAATAAGTATAATAAAATACGTATTAAAGATTTAAACACTTTTTTTAGCGTTAACGGTTATAGAAGTAATTATTCGATTAAATTCGAAAATTACTATAAAATTAATAATATTATTATACTTTATATATTTATTTATTTATTTGATCGGTTTTAATTTTTTTTTCATATATTTTAATATTTCGTATTAAAACGTATTTATTTATTATATATCGAATATTTTATATAACGTTATATTATTTATATTATTACGAAAAGTTCTATGGCCGATTTCTACGATACGTTTAAAGTTATTATAATAACCGATAATTTTAAATCGGGATTTATAAAAATAAGATTTATTTTATATAATTTTAATTCCGTTTCTTCTAAGTTAAAACTTTTTATTATATTTATATTACTTATTTCTCTATTTAATTTTTTTTCATTCTGTTATTTTCTTAAGTACGAAAACTTTTAAAAATATTATTAAAATAATTTAATAAAAACGTTATTTATAAAAAAGATTAAAAATTGCCTAGATACCTTACCGATAAAAATAATTAAATGACTTAATTTTTTACCAAGGAATAATTTATTACTTTTATATAAAATTACTTTTTTTCTAAAAAAAGGCTATTTTTATAAAATAAATTACGTTTTTAATAAAGGTTAAAAAATTAAAAATATACGTTTCCAAGTAAAAAGGAACGTATGTTATAAGAAAATACAAGTTTTTATAATTAAAAAGTGTAATAGTAATAAATATCCGTAATTAATAAAGGTTTAAAGTAAAGATCGAGAAAAAAATAAAAACGAAAAAAATAAAAATATAACGTATACGGTAAACCCGGATATAATACGCATATATAAGGTTATTAAGTTTAAGCCGTATTATCTAGGCTAATTTAAAGATATAAAGTAATTACATTAATATTTAATATAATAAATACTTTACTTAATATTTTCGAATACGGTAACTATTAATAATTTTTATGGTTACGATAAATTATACGTTCCGGTTACGAAAAGCTTTATTTCCAAATTAATTACGTAATGCCGATAAGTTTCGACCTTAATAAACCTTATACCTTTTAATTAATTTAATAAGGGAAATCTTTGAGAAAATAAATAATAACTTAGAAAATATTAAGCTTTTCGTAGTAAACTTCAAGTCCGTATAAAATGGCTACTTTACGACCTTTTATTAGTTTTACGATTAAAAGTATTAAATACTAATTAGGAAAAAGGGTTAGAAATTTTAAATTAATTATTGTTAACCTTAATTGATTTTACGGCTTTTTAAATTTTTATTAAAATAATTAAAATATACCGGCTAATTCTTATTATAAAATATACGTATTTTATAATTATAAAGTTTTTATAAAAAATATTTTATTAATAATCCTTAAATTTTATAAGATGTTATGCCGAATAATATATACCGATATTTTCGTTAATTTAAATTAACCTTTTTTAAAAAGAATCCGATTTTTTTTTAATTTTCGAATACGATTTAATTTATAAAAATAAATATAATTAAAGGTTAAACGACCTTGTAACGGAAAATATCGACCGTATATAGAAATTACTAAAAAAAAACTAGAAATAAACGGTAAAAGGTTTAAAAATTTCGAAATTTAACTTTTAGTTCGATATAAGAAAAATTACGAATAATACTTTATCCGGCTGTTCCGGATTACGGAAAACGTCCAGAATTCCGTTAAGAATCGTCGTCGATAGGAGTAGGATTAGGCAGTCTAAAGTTACCTTGGAGTGAGACGCCTGCGAGAAGGTTGGGTTTCTGTGAAGCTTAATAACTGAGATAGCATAATCTATTAATTTAATTAATTTGGTTATATGGTTACGTCTCCTCTAGGGAGAATAATACGTGTATTTGTAAAAAAAAGTTATAAAAACGTTTAGCGGTAAAAATTTTAATTAATTTACATTAATTTATTACGTTATAGTTATTTTATTTAACTTCGTTATCGTAAAACGCTAAAAAAACAAGCAATTTGTTTATATAAGCAACTCGCTTATATAGGACGTTAAAAAATTAAATAAATCTAATGGGTAAAAAATAAATGTTAGTACCTAAGTACTACCTACGAATTACCTATTCGTAGGTAATAGTTCCTGTCGTGAGTAGCTTGTAGGTGGAAAATTTAGCGTGGGTGGGTTTGTGGGTAGTGCAAACCTTACGACAGCGTGGGAAGAAACAAGCTCTGCTCTCGAGTTCAGAGTTACGGAAGCTCTCAACACCATCCTCAACCTAGTGTATGTGTTCAGCACTGTCCAGCAAGTTTCACGAAGCTTTATTCAGAATAATTCCAGCAGTTCCATCCTGCCTTCTAGTAGCACTGAGTGTACTCCGTCAGAGGCTTGTGAACGACAATGGGACGACATCTGGCCCATACAATTTCATAGTCAGCCAGACGACGCACTCCCCATTGCGAAATCGCATCATAAAGTGATCTCGATGGCCATCTGAGGGTGAAAGGTGGGACAATTTAGTTGTGAACCCGAAACGTATTAGACTATTGCCGAAGGGGTTTTGTAGGCTAGCAAGTCGTTGACCCACTCATCACCTCCTTGTCGCCCCATCTGTAAATTCTTGGTTTTGTCTTCGTTGCCAATCCCGGACCATTCTATACCAATCATGGAACTTCACCAAATCACGGTCAATATCAATTTCTGGAACTCCTTGGTGCCTGCGCCAGATACATAATTTGACTAGCCATGGACGTAGATATCTTCCCCCCAACCAGGGTACCACGACTTTCAGGCGATACTCGACATGATGCTTTGTAGGAATATCAAAGATGATTCTTAACTCCTCAAGGGTCCTGCAACAGTAAACTTAGCTTTAAAGTTCCAGTAACCAGCTTGCCAGTTATGAGGTAGACACCATACCTGCCCTTAGTCTCTGGCACGAAAAGAAAGCACAGCACCAATGCAACCAAGTTAAGTCCGGCCCATCAAAATGTTAATGACGAGTGATTACGTGAAAGATTGAGACCGAATAATACTCACAAAAAACGATAGGGAGCCTACATATCCTCCCATGACATCTGACAGGAATGGGAAGATCAAGAGAAAGAACCCAAGCGTGATAAAATGGATGCCAACAGCAAGAGAATGTCCAACTTCTCTCACAACCAGCGGAAATACCTCAGCTGAGATCGCAAACGGTGCTGGCCCAGCGGTAGGGGAGTATGTAATGATGAACAAGATTCCAAAGACAATGACTAGGGGTAGACGGACATCAATGCTGATACCCCTTTCGAAGGAGATCGCGAAGGCGAGCAAAAATACAAACATGGGCACGAAGCCAAGAAGTAGCATTGTCGCTCGACCAACGCTATCAAATAGCCAAAAGGCAGGAATTCCGAAGCTGTTGACAATTATTTATTAGTTTGCCGTTTCATTTAATGCTGTGTAATCCGACTGCACGAGTTAAGATGAAGTGTCCCCCTTACAGGAAGTTACAGAGTCCAATAGCAAAACCAACCCATGCGCCTGTTAGGTCCGAAGGGTTGACGGTGCGGAGAATCGTGGCGGAAAGGAATACTGTGGGCCGAAAAAACGACATTATTAGCTGTGGTTCTATGTAACGTGGCAAAGCCGGTGGCAGACGGTTGAAAGCCCTGGAGTATGGGGAAGGCGGGAACTTGGACGGTCTGAGTTTATGCTGATTAGGTAAATACCTACTGATCGTATTAACACCAGTCAATTGCTGCGAAAGCATTGCAGTTGAGGCACAGATAAGTGCTCTCCGCGATCGGTGATCGACAAATGTCTGCTTCACTCGTTGAAAGTAATTGGTCCTTGACATGTTATATGATGCCTCCGTCCTGACCACCTCTTGCGGTAGCCGGATGCCCATGGAGTCGCACTCCATTTCCAATTGGAAATGAGCGTAAATAAAGTCGCGAGCCGCCAGTAGCTGCGGAACCGGCCACGGTCGTACAAGGATGAAAGCGTCGAGGGCATTCAGGTACCTGGCAGCCCTGAATTAGTTTCGAGTGTACTTTATGAACGTGAAATTAGACCTGCTATGCGAACCTTCCCTTCTTCATGAGAAATCGTGGAGAGTCTGTCAAGGTTAGGTCACGCCATGAACTCGGACGACTGAACAAACCCACCAGGAATGAAATACACTTGGAAAAGAAGAACAATAGTCGGTATCAAGACCGTGGCAATATTGATACGCCAGATGGTTGTGTCTGCCACAGATGCACTTAGAACAGCTAAGTTGGATGAATATCCAAGGAAGATGCCAAACGCATCGCTTATCTGCCATGTGGATAACAGGCGTCCTAAGAGTCACTTAGTTCTGACATGCTCTTATCAACTTTGTCCAAAAGGACTTTCGTACCGCGGATGTGATTCGGCGCGACTTCAGCAGTAAGAAGAGGTGCGCTTGACGCTTTTGCGGCCAATGTCAAGCCGGCAACTACCCTGTAAGCCGCCAATTGTGCGATTGACTCCGAGAATGATTGGCCAATTGTTGCAATGATTGCAATAATGCAGGAAAGCGCAATGGTGCCCCTGCGTCCGAGTAAGTACTCTTGTAGAGGGTCTGAGATGAAAGGTGCACTATCTTGAATGGTTAGTACCGAACCAGCGCTTGGTTACTCAGCTCTATGGCTAATTGGAAAGACGTACATAACACCGCCCGCAAGGAACGATATGGAGGTCAAGACTCCGAAAATCCACTGATCATCAGTCCTCCTTTGGCTATCGTCTGGTTCATAATGCAGGTCAAACTCTTTTGTCATTCCTAAATTTCCGCCGTTCATAACTGCGAAAAGAACGTTAGCAAACACCTCAAGGCTATAGTTCCCTAGGCAATCATACCGGATTGAGTCCATCCCCAATAGGCGTGTTAGCTCTGTGGCCAACTGCAATCCAAACATAGAGTACTTACTGGATTATTCCAGTGAGGAACGCCACTAGAAGACATCCCTTGAGATATTTTGACTGATTCCAAAGGCCTTCCATTTCTTCTTTTTCCAGATAATCCTTCTGATTCTGTGTGAGACATAATGACCGCGCCACATGGTTCAGTGCATCTGCTTTGTCTCTTGCTAGCCGAGCTCCACACTTCAGCAAGTTGGTGTAACTTTCCAATTCTTTGTGCGATTGCACAAACTCTTCCACCAGTTCATCCAGCTCCTCGGGTGACAGATGCCGAAACGGATTATCTACGTCGAGTGCGGATGGGTCCGGATTGCATTGAGAGATGAATCGAGATTGTGCCTAATTTCAGTTAGATATCATGCATGAAATTATTTTGTGCGCCTCAAGATAGGAGCATTTCTGGGTTGTGAACTCACGTCAGTATCGCGACCACATTGGTGTTGTCTCTGAGTGCCCAAGATTGAATCAGCAACAGATAATCGTGGCATTCCTTTGTGGAACAACAGCGGCAGCACAACCATGGAGCATAATAGTAGATTTGTGCAGAGAAATCGATATGTGACGAGTAATAGTTTCCTTACCTCTCGTACAACAAGCTCGATAGAATCAGCCATGATTAGCCCTCTCCGAAACAAAACTTTAATTAACTTCGACCAGAGATCAAGGGAATCAGTTGCTCGCCTACAATGGACCAGCGTAGAATCGCTAACGCTGATGGCACAGATACCTAAATATCCTGCATATTTACTGCAACGAGTCCAGGGAAAGGTATGGCAATGCTTTTGACCGACGGCGGGGTCCTGTAATAGATACTATTTAGTGCCCAGCCGTGTTTTCTTTACCTTTTTCATCCTACCCTGGCTCTTTTTCCTTTGCTTATTTGCTCTTTGTGCGCCACCGTATTACGGTGGAGTTAGGCTGCCACCTTTCTCTGCTCCATCGAGATTACAAGATATTTTTCTGTGGCTGGACAAATAGCAGCTGAAGTTCACCATTCCATACATACCAGCCAAGCTGTGTTTTCCTTACTTTTCATCATATCCTGGCTCTTTTTCCTCTTATTTGCTCTTTATGTGTAACCGTATTACGGCGAAGTTAGGCCGCCACCCTACTCTCCCCCATCGAGATTACAAAGTACTTTTCTGTGGTTGGACAAATAGCAGCTGAAGTTCACCACTCCATACGTACAAGCCAATGCGATGCACCAGCACACAATCCCCAGTGTGATGGGGTCCACTGCGAATACCTGGAATTGGCATGCATGTGATATTATATTATTTTTGAGCATGAGTTGGCAGGATGTGGTGGAACACAAGACTTCCACCATGAAAGGAAGGGGAAGTCGACTTTTGTTATCGAAGAAGCGGCTCCGCGCCCGAGCAGAATATAGCGGATAATTACTGTTACTCCGAATTCAGGTTTGCTCTTGTCGAATTCGATAATGCTCCCACCCAGCGAGATATAGCGAGTCCCTTCTACCATCCTGCAACCTTCCAGTGTGCAGTTTAGGCTTCGCACTCGGCCCGCGCACACCAGTAATAGCGCTGATGCTCATAAAAGATGGACGCAGCTATCTTTGCGTAGTCGATCATTGTCATCTTATTTCAGTTTTAGTGGTCCATTGGTCTGTCAATGTCTGCTAAGGCTGCATGTGACTAGTCATATATTCGGGATCCGCATGAAAAGGTCCTGCAGCCACTTAATCACTAGTGGCGCCTTAGTACAATAACATGCAGCAACATTTTACAAACTAAGAGTGTGATCGACAACGCTGTTAGGGGCACAAATTAATGGCCTAATGGCTTATTAACTACTAACTTTTAGCAAAAAAAGCTTAACTAAAACGTTACATTTTACATCTAGCCGATTTTAGGTGTAATTTTCGTAATAGCTGTTGCGAATAAATCCTATATATTTAAAGTAATATATTTTTTCGCCCGGAGTTATCGAAATTTTTAAAATAGCTTAAATTAATAGCAGCAATTAGTTATAAAGAACATTATATAATGTAAAGATATAAAATTAAAAATACGGATATCGGCGAGCTAGTTAGTTGTATATAAGCTAGCGAAGGTTATATATAAACCTATTAAAACTTAATTTTTAATAAAAAATATAATCGATTTCGATAATTATATTATTTTTATATAAAATTTATAATTATTTACTATAACGTTTAATTATTAATTATATCCGTTATTATATCTATCTACGTTTTTATCGTTAAATTATTAAATAAGAAAAATAATATTATTAACCGTTAAACTAATAAAATTTAATATTAACCCCGTCGAAAGTATTAAATTTATTATATTAAACATCATTTTATCGTATTAATTAAATTATTATACCCGTTAATTAAGGTCGTATAGAATAATATATAAAAGCATTTAATTATATCGTCGTATAATATAATGTTATTAATATAGTCGCCAATATAGCTATTATTATTATCGATTAAAAACCGGTTAATATAGAACTGTTAATTAAACAAACTGTCGATAAGACTGTTAACAATTATTAACGTAGTTAAGGTCGTCGACTTGACCAAAGTAAAAGGTATCGCAGTAGGTGTCGACGGTTGGCTGTTAAATAAGGGTCTATCGGTATCGGAATAGTTGGCGTTATAGCTGTTAAAACTACAGATATAATAGAAGTTTTAACGATATAACTATTAATAATAAAGCTACTTATTTATCGGCGTTAAATAAAAGCTATATATAGTAACTTAGGATTAACGATAAATGTATATATAATAATAAATAATCGACGAAACTGCCCGTATTACAGCATTTTTTACAACGTTATTTTTTACTTGCTATTTCCTCCTTTAACGACAAATTAACGCAATCGACGTATGTAATAATTAACGAAAAAGCTATTATATATAGCAGAATTTTATAATCTCTTAAAGCCCCGCTTTATAATAATAACTAGTTCGTTAACTCGGATAATAAGCATTAATTATTAAAGATTTTATATTATATAAAGACATAAAATTAAGAATACGGATGTCGGCAAGCTAGCTAGCTATATATAGGCCAGCTAAAGCTGTATATAAACCTGTAAAGGCTTAGTCCTTAGCTACTATATAATCTCTAATATTAACGAAAATAACGTTTGTTAAATAATATTTATTAATAATTACTTAAAAACGGTATTTTAATAATATAAAGCTATAAAATAATAAATTTATTAATTCGAAATTATATTTATTATTATAAGCTATACAATATAAAAAGGTTTCCGATTTAAAAAAGTATTTAGCGTACGGCAATTATTTTTACTATTATTCGAGTTTTACGTATATTATAAAAGGTTAATATAAAGAAAAAGAAGAATCGGCGATACTTACTTATAGCAGGAAAAAAACCTATTACCCGAAAGGTTTTAGAGTTTGACAAAATTTACGTATATAATCTTAAATAAATTAAATCTAAAATTTAAAAAAGATTATATAATAAAAGTCTAATTCTTATTATTATTATAATAGTTTTAAGATTTTATTAACCTTAATAATACCTATTATACCTCCGTTATTTAAAGCTTTTAATATTTTTATATATTATAATTTTTAACGAAACGTAAAAAAACATTGTCAATTAGTTGTATTTTTTTTAAAAAATATTTATTTTATACTACGTAAGTTTTTTAAATATATAATAACGTTTTTCTATACTTTCGTAAAATAATTTAACAAGTATATAGAGATAATTAATAATATTTACTTTTATATTTTTATTAATTAAAATAAATAACCTAAATAACGAAATCTATAAAATTCTATTTTATAAAATATATTCATAATTATAAAACGTAATAAAATTTATAATTACGTATTAGTCGTCGTTTAAAATTTTCTATATAACTATAATCTTTTTACGAATATTATTTTATAAAGCTTTAAAATATTACAGGGTTAATTTTATTTAGTTAATAATAGCTTCGGTAATCGAACGAGAATTATTATACTTTTTTCGATAATAAAATATTATTTTTAAAAATAACGATTAAATTAAAAAAGACCGTAAACGGTAAAAAACTTAGACAACCTACATTATTTAAAGATTACAGTTATTATAAAATAAATATTCAATATATTTATATAAAATATAAGATTATACGATATTCCGTATCCGAATATAACTTAATATTATAAATCTGATTTATATATATTACGTATACCTTATATAACGTCACTAAAATAAAAATAGTAAAGAGGGTATAAATAAAAAACGAGAATTTACGAAAGTTAAAAAAGATATTTTTAAAAAACGGCATTAACAGGTTGCTTTAAAGTTAAAGGGAAAGTTTATATATAATATACGATAGTAGATATCCTTAAAATAGTAACGGAATTATCAGCAGTATATAACTATAATTTTTAATAATAATTAATAGATCAATTAACAAACATATTAATTTAATAAAAACTCGTTATTTATAAAAATATCCAAGTTAAGGAAAAGAAGAAAATTAATAATAGCTAAATATTAAGATAAAAATAATAACTGTATATAATAGTTTAAATAAAGATTTTTAAAATATAAAAAAGCGTTAACTTATATATAGATTTTTTTTTAAATATTTGAAAAAGTTAATATATAAAGTTATTACGTTTAAGTTATATTATTTAAGCTATATTAAAAATACGAAGTAATTATATTAATAATTAATACGATAAATATTTCACCTATTATTTTCGAATACGGTAATTATTAATAATATTTATAGTTACGATAAATTACATACTTTAATCCCGAAAAGCTTTATTTTAAAACCGATTATTAAGCTCTTACAAGTACGTAAATCTCG
Source organism: Monosporascus sp. CRB-8-3 (assembly GCA_004155055.1). Taxonomy (NCBI): domain Eukaryota; kingdom Fungi; phylum Ascomycota; class Sordariomycetes; order Xylariales; genus Monosporascus; species Monosporascus sp. CRB-8-3. Next base: position 36,169 of record QJNZ01000794.1, read on the forward strand.
ATTAATATCGGCTTAAAAGGTTTATTTACGTAATGTCGATAAGCTTTAACTTTAATAATCCTTATACTCTTTAATTAGATTAATAAGAGAAATTTTTTAAAAAGTAAATAATAACTTAAAAGATATTAAAATTTTCGCGGTAAACTTTAAATCCGTATAAAATAGCTACTTTATAACCTTTCGCTAATCATATAATTAAAAAATTAAATATTAATTAAGAAAAAAACGTTAGTACTATAATCGGATAAAAAATAATTAATATTAAATTACTATTTTAAACCTTTATTAATTAAAACAACTAAAACATACTCGTTAAATCCGAATATAAAATCCCAGTATTTCGTACTTTCGAAATCTCGTCGAAAGCAATTTTAATTATATTACTCGATTTAAATACAATAATCGACCGAATAAAATATATCGATGCTTTTATTAATACTAACAATTCTTTCGAAAAAAGAAATAGGTTTTATTTTTAATTTTTAAATATAATTTAATTTAAAACGGTAGAAATCATCGAATTTTACGTAAATTACTATTAAGAAAATCCGACTTCGAAAAGAATTACTGGTAAAAGTAAAAGAGAACGATTACGGGTTTAAAAACTTCGAAATTTAACGTCTAAATCGATATAAACTGGAAAATTACGAACGATAATTTATACGGTTATTCCGGATTACGAAAAGCGTTTAAAACTCCGTTAAAAATCGTAATTAATAGGAACTTATAAAATTAAATAATTTAAAATCACCTTAAAATAAGAGCTTTATAAAAAGGTTAGGCTTTAGTAACGCTTATTAACTAAGATATATATAATATATTAATTTATTTAATTAGATTATACGGTTACGTTGTTTTAAGAAGACGAAAATTAATATAAAGTAACTTTTTATTTATAAAGCTTTTATTAGAATATTTTTACGATAGTAAACCGTTATAACTCTCTTAATTAAACCTTTTAAAACTCTTTATTTTTGATATATAACGAAATTTAATACTAAATCTTTTAAGTAATAAAACTTAATAATATAATAAAAAATGTACAATAATTTTTATCATAACTAATTCGCTCTTTAAAAGAAGTTATAATATACATTTTTAATTATAATTTATTATAAAAAAGGTTAAATTTAAACGCCAATATAAATAAAGCTATTAAAACGATTTTAAAATTTATATAACTTTAATTTCTTTAATAATTTCTTTAACTTTTTCGATTTTTATAATATTTTTAAAATATTTATTTCTCGTTATCTTAACTTTTCTAAATATATAAATTTATATAGTTATTTTAGCTATTGTTATTAAATCTCGTCGATGAATATATTTAAATAAATTACTTTTTATTTTTACGATTTTAAACTAATAAAATTATAAGGTTTATTTCTTTTTTAAATACCGTATTAATTATTAGAAAATTAAAAACTCTAATATTATCCGTAAAATTATTAACGAAATAATTTATTATTTTCTTAATATTTTTAAAACCTTATACTCGGTGAAAACTTAAAAGGCTGTAAAAGGCTATTATAATAACTTTATTTCCGCTATTTATAGCGAACATATCGTAAGTTATATATTTATTCCTCTATTATTTAATAGCTTTATATTAATATTAAGATCGAATTTCTTAATTCGTACGTTAACTTTGAAACGTTTCGGTTTTTTATAATTTTGTTATTATTCTTTTCGAAATTATACTTTTATTATTAACGTTATTTTTATTAGATAAATCAGATCTATTACCGGTTTTCTTAATAAATTTTCTCGAAACGGTTTTTTAACGAAAAGGTTTTTAAGAAGTTATCTTATATAAAAATCTATTTTTAAAATTGTTTCTTATTTTTTTCGGATAAAATAACATTTTTTAACCTTTTTATTACCGTTTATTTCGAGGAATATTAATTTTAAGTATTATAATTATCGTTTTTTATATATATTTTACCTTTATCGTATCTCTTTTTATAATTAATTATTAATACTTAAATTTATTTTAGTAATAAAATTTTCGTATATAAACTTTAAAACGGTAAAGCATCTAATTACTAATTTACTTTTTACTATATAAAAGTAAAATTATAAGTATTTCGGTAAATTTAACGTTTTATCTTATTTAAAGGCCTAAATTTCGTAAGTGTTTTTTTTTTAACTTTTTAAAATGTTTCTTTTTTTATAAAGCCGTTTATAAAATTTTAGCTTTTTTAAAGTTTTTCGTAAAACGTTTTTTCCGGCCTTAATTAAGTTAATTTAATAATAAATTAAGTTATAATTCGTTTAAAGAATATAACGGCGGTAATATACTTTTAACGATAATTTTTTATTTATATTATTATAAACGAAACCCGAATTTTTAAATACGAACGCGGAATTTTTATTGTCTTTTTCCCGGACGGCGGAAGCGGTCGGTTAAAAGGAACTTATCTTTTTTTAAAGAGATTAACGTTACGAAGTTATCGTTATAAAATTATCGTAAAGCAGTTAAAAGGGTAATAGAGAAAGTTTTAATGCTAGTTAAAGATATCGTAATATTATTACTTATATATATATAACTTTACTTAAAAGGGCGGTAACTTTTTCGGGTTTAGGCCCTGGTATTAATACGAATAATATATTATTAATTCCTAATTTTATTATGTGTACTGATGTACACATGGTTAATAGGCTATTAGGCCATTGAGAAGTTGTCGATCACACTCAAATTGTGGGATGGTGCTTGTGAATTTAAAGTAGTCGCACATCTTTTGGCATGCACCACCCTGGAGATGTAGGTACAATGTTACCCAACAGGGTGGGGTAAAGGCTCGGATAAAGTCGCATTTGGTCGAGTCTCGGTTTCTCTACATATAGAGATTGTCCGCCCGCACCATCCCGCGCTTTGATTAACCTACGACCAACGACGTTGAGAGCATCTTCAAGTCTCCATACGAAATACAGAGAATGTCGGGGATCGAGATTGTAGGCTTAGTAGCTAGCTGTGCTCAGCTGCTGGGGCTCGCTAAGAGTAAGATCAGATGAGATCTAATCACCACCAAGCGCAGTGATTGCTGATTATTTCCAGAAACAGCTAGCTACATCAAAGAGTTCACTGAGGCAGCACGAAGCTATAACGACAGTAAGTATTGTTGTGGAAAGGGGTCATTTGGAGGCGTTGATGATTAATTGGCAATACAGTTGTGGGTGAACTTGAATCGAAGCTCAGAGTACTCCAAACAATATTTAGATTGTTTGGCCATGCTGCGCAGAAGGTAGAAGAAAAATATGCCTGCCAGCAGGATGATATGGCGGCTGAAGCAGCGTTAATCATTCAAGAAAATATTGAGGCAAGCAAGAAGACTCTCGCAAAGTTACTCGCCAAGCAGCCCAAGCCGCTTAAAGAGTATGATGCTGGTTCAGTCCTGCGACGAGCAGTTAGTTATTTGTGCTACGAGCAGGGCGGCAAACCCATTGTTGAGGCAGGGCTGAGAGAAATCGATGATCGAGTGAAGTCGATGGAAATCGCCCTTCATTTTATCGAGACGTAAGCTTCGAGAGGCTCTATTCGAATCTGGGTGTCAAATGCTGACTTACCTTAGGGACTACGTACTCGAGATCCACGGTTTAGTAGGGGGCGATAGACTGCGGGGCATTGACCCATCGCTTGCTAATCAAACATCTAAACCTGACGAGGACGATGACGAGGATAAGTTCTTCCAGAAAGCAAGCATGGATCAACATTCCCTCTCCGATACCTCACGTTTCTCTTACACTCTCAAGCATAGCATCAACAAGAAGGATGTCGAAAACATCCGTAAGCTGTTGGTGCTTGGAGAGGATCCTTCAGCTCAAGATGGGGATGGATGGTGTGCTCTCCACTATGCTGCGAGGACATACAGTAAAGAAGTCATCCACATACTGCTCTCTTCTGATAAGATTAAGGACACTGCTGAGAGTACTGACAAAAGGAATAACACTGGGGCTACTCCTCTTCATTTTGCAGCCTCTATTGGGAACATAGCAATGGTGAAGGAACTACTGGAAACTGGGGCTGACAAGGATGCTGCTGACAATTACAAGCGTTCACCGCTCTTCATGGCTGCCGAGGGGAATCATGAGCAAATTGTCGAGATCTTGTTGGAACGCAAAGCTATGGCGACGCCCTATCCCTCGAAAAGGTTTAAGGAGATACAAACCGCTCTTAAGTTCCGCAGACGCATAAGCCAAGGAAGGAGATATTGAGAAGAAGCGCTGAGCTCGGTCGACATTATCACGCGCCACAGAGTTACATTCTCAGCCCTTATGTCCTGTCCTTGTCATTCTACAGTTAACTTCCGGTACAGTGAGGTGTTATGAATAGAATGGCTTTAGTTAGTAGCTAATCTTCTCTCCATCTATTATATCCTTTATTTTATTTTCCTTAGCAGCTATTATCAGACTTAGCAACGGTAATCCCCTTAACGGGGCAAGGGAATCTTTATATTATAGTTCCAACCAAGCATATTATCTATTTCGGTATTAGAGTTTATACTAACTACCCACTTATACTAAATTTTTCATCGACGGGTACCTATAGGTAGCAGTTTCTACCTTGAGTAGTTAATAGCGGTCCGTAATGTTATAATCCAAGAAGCTTGGCTTATGTATTACGACCTGGTTAGCTACGGCTACCGGAGGCGGTTGTAACAAGGATCTAGTAGGGCAGTTACGTAACGGCTCGATGGGATCGATTGTAAAGCTTTTAGAGCCGGGCTCGATGGGATCTATTATAAAACCTTTAAAACTATATTATATTAGCAATAAAAAAAATAATATATAAAACGTTTATTTCTATAACTTAAATAATAACAGCTTGTAATATAACTTAATTATTTAAAGCACTTTTAATATTCTTAAACGTAATTAAATTATTTTCGTTATTTAAATTTCCGTAATATAATTGTTAATATAAATTATACGATTTAGTTTAATAATTAATTAATTAACTTAGCTGTTATACGTTATAAGTTTTTATTTAATAATATTATTAAATTTTAAGTAATACCTTAATTATCGAAATAACTTTAAATATCGAAAAGAACTTTTAAATTAAAAAATTTACTATTATTTAATAATTTTAAAATAAACTTAAAAAGCTGAAAACTAAGGTTTAACAATTTAAAAAGTAAATTAAAAAGGATTTTAGTATTTCGAAAATTAAGGTTAAAAAATTTCAGCCTTATAATAAAAAAAGTAATGTTTATAGTTTTCTTACTTAAATATAAATATATTTTCGATTTTTAACTTTTAACGACCTAAAGGATTAAATCTTTGCCGTTTTCATATTTCTTATTAAAAACGCGTTTAATTAGTTTAAACCAATTATAAGCCATTATTTAAAATATATAAAGAATAATTTAAAAAAGTTTATTAAGGAGTTTTTCGCTAATTATATTAACTTTGAAAAAAAGCTAAGGGATAATTTCGACAATTTTAATAAGGAACATATTACCGTTTAAAAAATTCTGTAGTTATAATAAAAAGAATTAATATTTAAATATATAATAAAGTTCCGGAACTTAATAGCTAAGGTAAAATAGGTGAATAATAAGGATAATATTTTGATTAATATGTTTTATAAGGGCCTAAAAAATAACGTTAAAAATAAGATTATTAAGTTTAAACGGTTAATTATTTTAAGTAAATATATTACCAAAATTGTAAAAATCGATAATTAACAATTTAAAAAACGATAAAAAAAAAGCCAGTACGTCTTATAACTTAAATTTAATAAATTAAATAAAAAAAACAAATAAACGATATTTTTTACTTTTTATAAAACTTAACCAAGCTTTATAAAAATCGAAACGGTTTAACGACGCAATTAGTTATAAGTTAAATGTTATAATTACGGTAAGATAAAATATAAGGTTTTTAAAGGTAAAGTGTTTAAAAAACCTTAATAAAATAATTGGACCCCTATACCCGGAAAATAATAATTAGATAAAAAGAAAAATAAGAAATTAATTAACATAATCCGATTACGGTATATAGTAATATAATAATATTGTGGGCAAATTGTGTTGCATTCTTCAGGCTGTGGTTCTAGGTGTCCTATCCTTTCCAACTAGGGGGGGGAAAGCAGCTAGATATAGCCTCAGCTCCTTTGTCCTTGCAATCCTAGGGCCACAAATCAAAGCCCTTTTGATCCTTTCAACCTCCAACAATAAATCACCGCATCTGCCGACACGCCCTCATGGCCCTAGGGTTGCCATAAAGCCATCCAGACCTCGCCGTCGCCCTAGAAGCCATCAAAAAGTTTTTCCATCCGTCCTGTATAAGTCCTCCAGCCCTTCTGGGATGAAGCTAGCCTCGCATTTTGCACCACGCTTCGACCGTTCGTCTGAGCCATTCCTCCGTTTTGGGCAATTCTTCGCCATGTGACCGTATTCACCATAGATGAAGCAAAGTGGCTGACCTTCCTTGTTCCATAGGGGCTTGTTCCATCGGTTCTGCTTCGCGTTATGGCTGTTGCCATTTCCTTTCTTCGTATTTTCCTTCCCTCGAAATTCGGCGACAAAGTCGTCGTATACCTGATTCACCGTTATGGTTGGGTGCTGACGAAGTATTCCTCTTATTCGGCCCTTTGTGAGTCCAGTGATGACTGCTATAGGGGCTTCTTTGACGTTGGCGCAACAACCGCGGCGGCCAATTGGGCTTTATCAATATGGCTAAGCTTCGCCAAATCACCGTTACGGTACCCAACCGCCATCAGGGCTACCCAGACAGCCGTTTTTTACATCTCCCAGTTGTTACTGCCTCGCAGCCGATTTTCCTCGCTAAGCTTGAAGTTAAGGTCCGTCCAATCCAGGTACGTATCCTTCTTTTTCGTGGCAAACGCCTTCATCAGTTGTTCCATGTCAAAGCCCTCCGGCTGACCTCCCACGTCTTTTCCAGACGCTGTTGCTTTTCCAGTTGCCATCTTGGCTCTTCCTGGTCCTTTTTCGAGTTCTTTTTCGAATCCTTTCGGATGTTACCGCGTCGACGAGCCTCTTTTGCTTCTAATCGACAACGGCCACTGCGTACGCAGGCGCTTCTCCAGCGACTAAGGGGATTTCAAAACCTTCTCCAAGGTCGAGCCTTCGCAGTTTCCTTGCTTCAAAGCGCCCTTACGCCGAGCCTGCCGTTTTTCTGTCCTAGCCTTCTGTACCGAAGCGGAACGGTACCTCGAATTGCAACACAAAATGGGTGGATCAGGATGTCAATTCTTCCAAGAGACGGAACCAGAAGATGCTACCATGTGGGCAAGTTGTGTTGCATTCTTCAGGCTGTGGTTCTAGGTGTCCTATCCTTTCCAACTAGGGGGGGGAGAGCAGCTAGATATAGCCTCAGCTCCTTTGT
>QJNZ01000081.1:0-175956 GCA_004155055.1 Monosporascus sp. CRB-8-3
ACGAATTAATTTTTAATAATTTTACTATTAATTTTAATTTAATAATAACCTTTTAAATAACTTTATGACTAAGTTAAAACTTATAATTAAATTATAAAAATAGTTTATCGCGTTTTTATTTAATATAATTTAATATAAACTTTTATAAAAAATATTTTTTAAAAAAAATAAAATATTAAATAAAGAAAAATGTTATTAAAATTTAATTATATATATGTAAAATTAAAAAGAATAAAGTATAATTAAATTATATATTTTAATAAATATATCTTTTATAAAATAATAATTTTATTTTTATTTTATAAAATTTATATAATTAAATATATTTCATAAAAGTTTTATAAAATAAGTGAAGTTTTTATATATTATTATAATAAGATTAAAAATATTATATAAACTTTAATTTAAAAATAATTTAATTTAATTTAATTTGTTAAATAATTAAATATTAATATTTTAATAGCATATATATATATATATTAATAATAAAATTTAATTTAAAAATTTTAAAAACCCGATAAAAATATCGAGTATTTTTATATTATATAATATATAAAATGGTAAAAATTGTAGTTAGTTTTTTTCTTCTTAATAAATTTAAATTAAATTTTAAATTTTATCTTATTATTTTAACAAATTTTAAAATAAAAAATATTTAATTTAATATATCAACCTTAATTATATATAAAATTTTATGTTGTTAATATTTTATTTATATAAAAATATTATCATATATTAAGGTATTATTATTTTTATTTATTTATTAAATAATATATTATTTTAAAGTATTTTATTATATATTATACATTAAAAAACGGTTATATGATTACGTAAATAATATATATTATATAAAGTATATAACGTATTTTCTTATAATATTAAATTTATTCTTATAAGTATTTTTGTTAATTTGTTATTAATTTTTAAATATCGCGCGTTTAGGTGAAAACAGCTATTCATTGTTAGGGTCATTCATTAAGTGGGGTCCGAGGTTAATGTGTCATTTCTCAAGCCACTAGTGCGCGAAGTCACGTGTAGTGTGTTGATGCCTGGAATATGAGAAGTGCTGGACGAATCGATTGGCTCGTAGATCTTGGCGCGGAGACTTGACGCCGGAGCCCTTTCTCTAAAAGTCCATAAGGGATGAGGGGCAGCAATTTGAAGGTAAAACACGTTCTTAAAGAAGGCGATGCGATATGAATATCTACTGTCTGGCCACGAAGTCCTCCTGCACGCGTGCTTGTCGCCGTGGCTGGGAATATTTTTCAGGGAAGTCTCTCTTATGGTCTTTCTCCTGGTTGGCCGCACTCCCATCCTCCTCGCGTTGGGTGTATTGCGTGGAGAGAAGCAGACCCTGCCGCCCACCTATCCCTCTTATAGGCAGTTCTTAGCCATGAAGTGGTATAGGTCGCCTTGGACGGATGGCGCCTGGAAAGCGGACTTGAGGCTCCAAAGCATTCCTTTCCATTCTCCCATGATAGCCAGCAGCGTCTTGTTACGTAAGTAATAGTTGCACTCAGTCGGTGCGAGAAGAAGCACGCTCCTAGCCTCCGCCTTCTATTTTCGTCCTTTTCAGGGACACAGGCTCCAAGGGCCCAGTCGGGGCCGACCGCCTCGGATACAGTGTCCGCGTATGGATCGAAGTGAGACCTGCAGTCTGCCGGATGACTGGCAAACGGCCCCTTTACCTGAGTAGATTTTGGAGCTGGTAACCCTCTCTGCTGCATCTACTCCCTTCGGGCACCTGATCGCCTTCTGGACGCCCTCGACATGAATCCCTTCTGAACACCTCTTTACATATCTGCACCTCTCGTAGACGCGGGCCTTTTCTATACGTTATTCGTCTCCTGGGTATGTTTTAAGAACGTATTCGTTCAGATGCCTATGCGGAACTGAATCGATTCTAGCTCGCAACCTCGAGTAAAGGCCCCTGCTGACCTTCTTAAGACATCAGAGATCGACTCTGCAAACCAACCCGCTCTACCCTACGCATGATGCCTCCCCTCCGCTCCATGGACTGTTCTCCTACTCGCCTGTATCGTATTATATGCCTAGGGCTTTATATTTCTAGAGCGGCATTTAATCCCGGCCATGTTCATCCAGCCTCGGCGTCAAACATCTGGGCAAGCTCGGGAGGCGACTGTTTTTGTAATACCTTCGGCTGAACTTTGTACATATCTCAGACTGGCCAGCAGACTTCGCACAAGGCGCTTCGACCGGTCAGGTATAGGTAAAAGAAGGAACCCCGGCACGACCAGAGACGTGAAGCAAAGATAGCCCATCCCCAAACCCAATCGGATGGCCGACGGCACCATATCTTGCTCATAACCAATCGTGCCCATCCGGAGTCACGGATGTATCTTCGACTCTAGTACCATATTTCGTCGTCGCAGAATACCCGGGGTTTGCGTTTGTCCAGACACCTAACCTTCAGCATCAGATAGCGACCACTCAGCGAAATTGAACTTCATAGTCATGATGAATCTCTAGCTACAAAGCTCAATTTCGCTGCTTGGCCATATGAAGTGGGGCCAAGGATTACAAGATAGCAGCAGTGGCGACATTAGCGACAACGAGAAGGCTCCGATTCGAGATATTTTATTAAGCTTCTCAAACATATAAATATGACACTGGATTAATCTGCTTAAGGGCAGCGCAGGATGAATGGAAATTTTCCCTTTATTGAATCCCCCCCATAAGGACGCAGCGACTGGCTTTGCAGAAGCGGGCTTCATGCCAAAAATAGTCTACCTTAAGTAACTTTGACATTAGCAATACTTCAGCTCACCTGTCTACTAAGCAGAGATGGAAAATCAATTGCTCGTTAAACGCTTTATACTGAGGATCGACCCCGGAAGTGCGTAGGAGACCGGGGATAATTAAGCTATGAACATGGAGAACTGCTTTAAAAGCCTGTCTATAATAGCCCAGGTAAAAGACCCTGGTATTACGCACTAAAGTTTATACAGCTGAAGAAAGTGTTTTATTATCACAGTAACCGTTAGAATAACTGAGATAGGAAGTAAAGGGAGCGAAGCCGCTTTAAAATAAATATTAAAACGACTATAACTAACAGAAAGTAATATCGAAGATATTAATAGCAAGCTTTTATCATAGTAAGGCCGATTAGTAGAAAAACGGATATAAAGTATAAAAAGTATAAATTAACTTAATTAATTTAAGATTTTAAAAAACGAAAAAGAGAATATATTATATATAATAAAAATGCTCTTATATAATGAAGTTGAAAACTATTAAAGAGTATTAACTTTAATATTTAAAAAGATTATATTAAAATTAAATGCTATAATAATATAATATTAAAATATATCAGAATTATAACGCGGAGAGGAATTAATTAATTACTAAATTCAATCGTACGATATATAATAATATTAATATAAGGTCGTTAAGTTTAAGTTATATTATTTAAGCTAAGTTAAAGATTAAAAATAATTATAGTAATAATTAATACGATAAATATTTTATTTAATATTTTCGAATACGGTAATTATTAATGGTTTTTACGATAATAATAAATTATACGTTTCGGTTACGAAAAGCCTTATCCCGAAACCGACTATTGCGTAATACCGATAAGCTTCGACGTTAATAAACCTTATACCCTTTAGCTTTACAGTTCGGTAAGAGAAATCTCCTGGAAAGCAATAATTTAAGAGATATTAAGTTTTTGCGGTAAACCTCAAGTCCGTATAATATAGCTGCTTTGTACTACTTTACCACTTTTACGATTAAAAATAATAAATGTTAACTAGGAAAAAGGGTTAGAAACTTTAAATTAATTAACTTTAACCTTAATCGATTTTATAATTAATAAAAAGATATTAATACGATAACTAGGGAAAAGATACTTAAAATTACTGCGCTTTAAAATTTATGCACGCCTTATTTTTAAACTAAATTTTCCCAAAACTCACAGTTTTTGATAAGAAATAACTCTATTAAAATAGAATAAATTTAATATATATAAATATTAAAACCTTTTTATGCAATTTTTAATATCTTTATTTTTCTCGATTTTTACTATTAATTTTTATGGAATTATTATGTACTATATAACGTATATTATCGGATTTCTATTATTTCATGTAATTTATATAGGGCTTGATACGTTTTGGTTAATTTTTCCATTACGTTTACTTTATAGGCGGAGAATTTTACATATACGCGTTATTTTTATATTTTTAAACATATATTAAGTAATTTTACCTTATTAAATATTTAATTTGATTTTTTTTTTAGATTATTAAATACGTATTTTACTGGTAAATAACGTAGTAAAGATGTTAAGTTTAGTCATTTTAGGTGTAAAAACAGGGCGTGCACTAATTTTAATACGCCGTAATTATAGTATTAACCTATTTTTTCGAATCCCTATTAATTAAAACAGTTTAAACATCCGGGGTAATTCTTATTATAAATACCGGTATTTTATAATTATAAGATTTTTACGGAAAACATTATCTTAAAAGTTTTAAATTTTATAAAACATTAAAACAAGATAAAAATATCGATACCTCTGTCGATATTACTAATCTTTTTTAAAAAGATCGAATTTTACTTTTAATTTTCCGATACGATATAATTTATATAGATAAAAATAATTAAAAACCCAACGATTTTAAAATAAAAAATAGTAATCGTATAAAAACATTATTAGAAAAACTAAATATAAAACGTAAAAGGTTTAAAAATTTCGAAATTTAATTTTTAGTTCGATATAAATTAAAGGATTACGAACGATAATTTATCCGGCTGTTCCGGATTGCGAAGACCGTCTAGAATTCGGTTAAGAATAGTTATCGATAAAGGCTGCGAAAGGGTTAGAGTTTAATAAAGCCTAGTAACAGAAATAATATAATTTATTAATTTTTTCAATTTTGTTACCCGGTTACGTCTCTTTTAAGAAGATAAAGTAATAGTTATAAGTATTTAATTTAATCTTAATATTTAAACAAGTTTAAGAATATATTTATTTACGTATATTACTAGCTAATAAGAGGTACTAAACGTATCTTATATACGGAAACGCTGTCTTTAATTAAAATATATCTATTCCGTTAATAAGCTATATTAAATTTATACGCCTATTAGAAGTACTTGTTATTAGCCGAATATAATAATATATCTAATATTTCTGATACTTAAAAGTTTAAAAATTAAAATAAAATTTAAGTTATTATCAAGTAATTAATTATTCGTATATTTTATTATTTATTATTAGTAGTTATAATAATATAATGTAGAAATCTGGCGAATAAAGTATAGTTATTCTAGGAAAAACTGAAAAAATCTAAAGGCTATCGCCTTTACATATCCGTTTAACTATATATAAAATAGTTCTTAAATAAAAGCTATCCTAAATAATAGTAGCGGCCTAAATATACCAGCCGTAAATACTTGAAAGTGCTAATTACTAACACTCTCTTTTAAGTTAAATAACCTTATTTAAGTAATTTCTAAAATTAAAACTAAAATTTCGTTTTAATTACTTTTATTAAAAATTTAACTCATATAATTAACTGGTGTATTACTAAACTAGGTATTTTAATTAAATCTTATATATTTTCTAATTTATTTTATATTTTTCTAAATTTTAAATTAAAGATAAACTGCTTAGAATTTACATTAGCAAGTAATTTTGTAAATTCGTTAACAAAATTATTTTTACTTTTTACGTATTAAAAGTTAATCTATTTTTTTAAAACTTTTTAACCTAGGTAATAATATTTAATTCGAATATTACTTTTTTTTCGTATTATTTACGGTTCTTTTATTTATTTAAACGTACTTATATCATTCTTTAAAATAAAATAAAACCTTTATATATAAACCTTAATCTTATATATTTGTATAATTATTATTTTTCCTTTTACGTATAGTATTTTTATAATATATTTAATAATAATCTTTTATAATCTCGAAGTTTATCTAATAAGTATTTTAATTATAAAAGATATTTAGGTTATCGTAAACTTGATAAATTTTCAAAATTTATAAAACTTATATTTACTATTTTTATTATTTTTACATTATTATATTTATAATATAATTAATCGTTATATTATTTCCGATATTAAAAAGATATCTTAAGTATATTATTAAAATATTTCGACATTTTTTAATATATACTTAATATTTTAATAACGGGTAACTAGTAAACCTTACCTGAATTATCGTTATAAAACACATAGTTAACTTTTTAATATAACTTAAAAAGTTAAATTTTTATATTAGATTTACGTATATAATCCTTTTTTCTTTAATAATTGCGCTGTTATATTTTATACTATATATAAAATAAGTCTTTACGAATAGTATAAACTTTTTTATTTCGTTTAAATAAAGTAATATTAATAATTTCTTAATATATTATTATTAATTTAATTTATTATTCTTTATTAATAAAAGAGCAACAAATAACATATTTAAATTTTTAATTAAAACGTAATTTATTAAATATAAAAAATTAATACCGAAAAATAACTATAACGTTTTCTATCTTAAAATTATAATATATCATGTTGTTCGAAATTAACGGCCGAAAATTTTATCTCGTAACTATGTATATTTTATTCTTTTCGTATTAAATAATTCCAGATTACTTTAAACCGTATAATAAATTTATTAATTTAATTAAGCTTTTAAAAAAACTGATATTTATTCATATTTTCTAGATATATATTAAAATATTCCTTTAAGAACTATTTTATAAACATATTTTCCTTTGATTTAGAATTTAAATAAGTAATAATAAAATATATTTACAATTTATATTACTTTAAAAAAACAACTACTATTATTAATGTCCTTTAATATATTATCTTTACGCTATTTCCTTTAATTTTGTTATAATTACTTCCTTTTTACTATATAAACCTTTTTATTTTAAATACGTACCTTATACTCATTTAAATTTGTTTTAAAGGTATATTTTTTTAATACTTGTTTAATATTTCTAAGGAATTTCTAAGTAATTCCGTTAAATAACTTAAGCAGAAAAACTACGTATAAAAGCTTTTTCTTAATACTTATAAAAATAAACTTAAATTATATTTTTCGTTTAAAATTTTTATACCCTTTTTTAAAAATTTTAATCGTTATATATAATAGTAAATAACTTATAAATAGTGTTATTTAATATATTAATACGTATTTATATTCATAATCTTTTCGGATAAATTAATTAACGTCTTAAAATTATTTAACGTTAATAAATTAAAATAAAAAGTATATAAATTATTTTCGTTTTCGCCGTTTTAAATTAAGCTTAGTTTTAATTTTTAAATTATTTTAAAGCTTTATTAATAGCTTTTAACGAATATCACTTTAGAATAATTTTCTTAGACGTTTTTCTTTATGTTTAACCTATTTAATTCTTTAATTTATATTGTTTTTAAAAACGACGTTATTATTTTTATTTTTTAGTTTTACCACCTACTTTTAACGGTATTTTAAATGCTTTTATACGGGTTGTAAAAATATTCGGATAATATTTTTAAATTAAACAGATTTATTTTATTTCATTATATATTTATAAATAATAATTTATTATATTGTAAATACTTTGCCTCTTTTTCATATTTATACCCTATAATTATAAATTTCTAACTAACCTAGTAATATCTTTTTTTATTTTATGGGTTAGTAATTTTTTCACTTTACTCTGATAATTCTTATTAATTAAAATTCTATATTTATTACTATAAATTCGATAATAATTATTGTTAAATTTATCTAATGTATTATTTCCAATAGGATCTGGAATTATTTCATTATTATTTAATGTTTTACCGTAAATTAACTTATTTTATAAATAATATATAATAATATCTTTCTTATAAAATCTTAAGAATATATAAAGATTTTTATATCTACGGAAATTCTATGCGCTTTATTTTATTGAAAGTATATTTTTCGATTTATAAATCCGTTTAATATGAATTATATAAACTGGAAATTATTACTTTAATGTTTTCCGTAACGTAAAAGGTTTGAATTATTACTATATTACATTTTTTATTAACGTTAAAACTTAAAATTAATATTCTTTTATATTTATATTTTATTTAGTTAATAATAAAAATTTTAAACCTGTTATAATTTACGTATTATACCGATATATTTTTATTAAAATTTACTATATTTTTTTTAAAAAAAATAATACGTTTTATAACGTTATAAATCGTTTATTATAAAATTAAAATAAATTGTATTATCGATATTAATAAACTTAATTAACTATATATTATACTAAATAATATTTTCTATATTTTTCTTTTATCGTATATTACATAAAAAATATCTTTTATATCGTTAAGGTTTTCTCCCTAAGGGAGACGTAACCGTAGAACTAAATTCAACGGATTAATAGATTATATTATCTGTTATTAAGCTTTATTAAATCCTAACCTTTTCGCAAATTGCCAAGTTATATAAGCCCTTATCCACGATCATTTTTAAGCGAATTTTAAACGGTTTTCGTAATTCGGAATAACCGGATTAATTATCGTTTATAATTTCCGAACTTATATCGATTTAAAAGTTAAATTTCGACGTTTTTAAAGCCGTTATTGCTATTTTTTTATTTTGCCTGTAATATTTTTATAAACCCGATAATTTTTAGTATAAACTTTTTTAAATATTAATTAGTCCCGTTATTTTAAATTAAATCGTATCCGAAAATTAAATCTAAAATCTTATTTTTTTCGAAAAAGTTATTAATATCGACAAAAATATCTATATATTTTATTGGGCCGATTATTTTATTTAAATTAAATAACATAATCGAAATCGTTTTCGTCGAAATTTCGGAAATACGGAATATTAAAACTTTATATTCGGATTTAACCGGTATATTTTAATTATTTTTATTAATAAAAATTGGAAAAACCGTTAAATTATTTAAGGTTTAAATCGTAAAACTAATAAAAAGTTACAAAGTAACTATCTTATACGAACTTGAAGTTTACCGCGAAAAACTTAACATCTTTTAAGTTATTATTTATTTTCTAAAAAATACTACCTACCGAACCAGCTAAAACGTATAAGGGTTATTAAGGTCGAAGCTTATCGGTATGACGTCATCGGTTTCGGAATAATACTTTTTCTAACCGAAACGTATAATTTATTATTATCGTAAAAACTATTAATAATTGCCGTATCCGAAAATATGAAGTAAATTATTTATCGTATTAATTATTAATATTATTACTTGGTATCTTTAATTCAGCTTAAATAATACAGCTTAAACATAATCACCTTACATATTGTTAAGGTTTAAATTTATCTCCGTAAATCTTTAAATATTTTATATTCATCGTTCGGTATTAGAATAATAAGTAACATGCTATTTAAACATAAATTTTTTTATAACTTCGTTTATTTTTAACACTTTCCCGTTTATAAAAATATTTAAAAATATATTTTTTAAATTATCCGCTTAGTTATTATTATTTTCCTTACTAGATGTTTTTGTTAATACGTATCTCTTTTAATAACTTTTAGCCTTTATTAAATCCGAAACCTTAATAAAAGTTTCCGAGTTTTTATAAACCGAAAAAAAAGATCTTTCTAGAAAAGTGTCAATTGATAATAATTAAAACTTATTAAATCGTTACGATTTAAATAAATTTTCTCTTTATAAAATAATTTCATAAAAGATTCTTTTACTAGAAAATTATTAATATATATTATTTACTTAATGAGAATTTCGTATTTTTTATTAAATTCTTTTCAGCGTTATTTATAATAGTAATATTCATTATTAAATTTTAAAACAATTTATTTATATTATTCTCCTAAAAGAAATAAATTTATATAAACGTAATATATTTTATAACGGTTCTTTTAAAGCAATCGCTTATTTATAACTATGGGTAATTAAGTGTTTAAAGTTTAAAAAATTTAATTATTAATAAGATTTTCGTTTTTTTCAAAATTATCTCATCGTATTATTTTATAAAATTTATTAATTATTATTTTTATTTTAAATTTTAAAATTATTTCTATTTACTCGATATAAATCCTTTAAGCCGTTAATGATAAATTATTTTTCGTTTTTATTATTATTATAAACGTTATTATAAACGTTATAAAAACTATTACTTTAATTATTTTATCGATTATTATCTTTGCGTTAATTTTATTTTCTTTTTTGTCCCGTTATTATTTCTTTTTTTCTACGATTTAAAACAATTTTTATTAAATACTTATTATTTATTATACTTAAAAGAAAGTAATTTTCTATTTTTATTTAATATAGACTTATTATTGCGAGAATTAATAATATTATTATTATTTTTTCCTTTATCTTTTTAACGTTATATAACTTCTCGGTTTTTCTTATTAATATAGTTATAGAATTTAGAATTAAAATTATTATTTAATTAAAAAGGCTAATAATTAATTTATGTTTTTAATATAAGATTTATATAATAACCTTAACCTTTTATTATAATTTTTAAATTTAGGAATAAATTATACGAAATTTCCTATATTATATATAATCTTAGTAAGCTTTTTCTAAAAGGACGTTTATTTAGTTTTACTTATAATTACGTAAATCTTTTAAACAATTCTTAATATTTTCGTATTTTCTTAATATTTCTAATTAACTTTAAAAATACTTTTTTATATTTTTAAAAAATATTTTTTTTAAAATGTTATTAATTAACGTCCCATACGATTAAGCTAGATATACGATTAAGCTGGACACTTTTTTAGCTATTTTAACTCCCCATCTTTAATCGTACATTCTTAATATTAATATTATAAAACGCTTTACAAAAAAAGCGAAAATAAATTTAGCCGTTTAGGTTAAAAAACGAAACCCGAAACTTAATTATAAAAAGCTTAGTTTTATTTATAATATCCTCCATTTTACTTTACAAATGCGATATAACAATAAACGCGGCCGAACCGATATTATTCCTTTTAAGCAGAAATTAACGCCGACCGAAAAGATATTAATTATTAACCGAATTTTTAACTTAAATATATAAACGTTTCTTGTCCGGCTTTAATATATTGAAAATATAGCGAATTTACTGTTAGCTTAGCGCGTTACAGAATATATCGGAATTAATTAGGCGTTATATTTTATTAAACGGTAAAAAATATTTAAAACGCGTTTATTTCGAAAAATCGATTATTAAAGGATGTTATACGAAAATCCAGAGATATTTCGCAAATAGTTTAAGTTTGTTCGGGTTATTATCGCAAAATACGGTATTATAAAAAAGGATATTTATAATTTTAATAAGATTGGATTTTTAATAAGGTTTTTTATAGTAACGGGCATAATAATTACTAATGCCGAAAAACGTAAAAAATTTAAATAAGCCTAATAAGGAAATCGGGAATGGTTTATAATAATATAAACTGTTAATTTTCAAAGTTGGGCCTTACCTTTATTTATTATCTTTACCGGGAAAAACCACCTTTTTCGTTAGTTTGCCGATAGCCCATTTTTATCCGATTAAAGGGTTATTATAAGCGATAACGGCTAAACGATAAATAAACTGGGTTTAAAATAGGTCCAATATTTTGATTATTATATTCGAACGTATACGAAAAAATCGAAACATTTTTTTATCCTTAACGGTTACGAAAGTTACTATTCGATAAAATTCGAAAAATATTACGTTAATTATAACATTATTATATTTTGCATACCAGTTAATTCCTTTTATTTATTTTAACCTTTCGATATATCCTATTTTTTCCCGTTAAAACGCGTTTATTCGTTATATATCGAAAATTTTATACGACGTTACGTTACTTACATTACTAAGGAAGATTTTATCGCCGGTTTCTAAGACGCGTTTAAAGCTACCATAACAACCGATAATATTAAATCCGGATTCGCCGTAACTGGCTTTATTTTATTCGATCTTAATCGTATCTTTTCCGAATTAAAAATTCCAGTTATACTTATACCGACCGTTTTTTTATTTATCTTTATTAATTCCGTTATTTTCCCACCTGCGAAAACTTTTAGAAATATTACCGAAACGATTCGATAAAGACGTTATTTGTAAAAATAAATTAAAAATTACCAGGGTAGCTTGCCGATAAAGATAATTAAATCGGTTAATTTTTTGATAAAAAGTAATTTAATATTATTATACGAAAACGTTTATTTTCGGAAAAAATACGGCTTATTGTACGAAACGAATTATATTTTTAATAAACGCCGGAGAACCAAAAATAAACGTTTTTAAAAAGGAGGGATATTTATTAGAAAAAAAGTATAAACTTTTATAATTACGAAAGAAAATGGTAGTAAACAATCGCAGTTAATAATAGCCGAAGGTAATCGTCGTAAAAAGGTTATTACAAAAAAACGGAAATGTAACGTTTACGGCAAGCCCGGATATAATACGCGTACTTGTAATAAAACTATAAATACGTTTAGCGAAAAAAAATCCGATTAATTTAAATGGATTTAATATATTGTAGTTAATTAATTAAATTTTATTATCGCGAAATGTTGAAAAATGTCCAGCTTAATCGTATATCTAGCTTAATCGTATAGGACGTTAAGTTATTTTAATTTTATATAATTTTTATACTTAAATTTTTTTAAAAATATTAAAGCGTTTCTTTTTAAGTTTTACTTTACTTAATTTAGTAAAAGATTTTCTTTATTTAATAAAAAATAAAAAGTTCTTTAACATAATTTTATATCTTTATTATTATACTATTTAGGATTTTATTTTTGTGTTTTTAAATAAACGTTTAATTTAGTAATATTATTTAAATTAATTTAACCTAAAAAGTTAGTAAAAATATTAAAGCAATTATTACGAAAACCTTTTCGTTTTCGGAAACCTCTGAATAAATCTAAAAATAAGGTATACGAATTACCGGGGTTTTTATATATAATATCTTTTTCTTTACGTAACTTCTCCTTTATTTTATATTTTCCCTTTTCAAAATATTAACTTTCTTAATAAATTATCTTTTTAACTTCGTTTTATTTTTTTTAAAATAGATTTTTTTTTAATATTCGATAACGATAAAAACTTTTTATAAATCTTTTATTCTTTAAACCTCCCGTAAAACGCTTTGATAAATATTTATATTTCCTAAATTTCGTATTATCTTTAATTAAAACACTGCTTTTTAAAATACGGCTTTAAACTAAGGTATATCTTATATTTATGTTATAATATTATTTATTTTACTTAATTATATCATCGTTTTTTATTTAAATTTTAAATATTAAACTTAATTTTTAATTAACTTCTACTTATATTTTTATCTTTTAAGTTTTTCTTAATTTCTCTTATATTAATATATAAGTACGTATAAAATTCATTTAATTTTCAATTATAACTGTTATTTTTATATAAAAGGTTAATATTTTTTTTTTATTAGAATAATAATAAAAAATTTAAAAAGATTTCGAAACCGATTTTTTTTTATATTAATATATTTATTACGAGTTTTTATTTTTCCTTTTTATTAAAACATTTTTTGATTTAAAAATCCTTTTAATCGTGAAAAAATAAAAATAAATTATTATTCGTATACATTTTCTCGTGTATAAAAACGAAACATTTATTAAATAATTTACGTTATTCGTCTAGAAACTATTATAACACAATATATTTATATTATTTATTCCTTATTATTAACTGATTATTCTTGTTAAAATGAATTTAATAACTTCTTTTTAAACCTTATATTTTTCTTATAACTTATTTGAAAAATAATTTGTTCGTTTAACGTATTATAATTATTAATTAATTAAAAAATCACTATATTAGCAATTATAATAATGAAATACGAGTATTTAATAAATAACATATAGTTATTATAGAAGAAACCAAAGAAATTTAAGAATAATCGTTTTTATACATACGTTTAATTATATAAAATATAATTCTTAAATAACAGCTATTTTAAATAGTAGCAGTAGCTTAAATAAACTAGCTATAGGCATTTACAAGTACTAATTACCGATAATTATAATATTTACGGTATTATATACGATTTTTATTATTTTTAAGAGATTTAAAAAGTAAGTTTATATCAGAGGTAAATTTTTAGGTAAAACGTAGGTTTTTAATATATAGAATTATATCGATTTTAATTAATTATGTCTATAACCTGTTAAATTAATAAACCCCGATATAATTTCATATTCGAAATTATAATTTCGTTTTAAAACGTATATTACTATCTTATTTTTTTTAAAAAAACTTTATTATTCGAAAAGCCTAATTATGCGCATTAATTAACGAATATTTTTAAAATAATAACCGAAAATAAATAAGCTTATAATTAAAACTTTACGACATATATATATTAAACTTACAAATACGATAATTTCCGAAAAAATAATAACAACGTTATAAAATATATTTTGTTTTAAAAAGGAATTTACGAAAATAATATTCCAAATTAACTAAATACCGCATGGTATTTAATAACAAGCTTGTAATTAATATTCAACTAAATATTATAAATACTTTAATAATTATATTTTGAACTTTTAAAAAATTTAAGAGTAATAATATTAATATTAATTATTAAAAAATAACGGCTAACTTATAAAATTACTAAACTATTACTTATTTATAAATCATATCGAAAAATATTAAAGTTACGTTTTCGACTTTTTTAAAATATTCGTAAAGTTTTTTAATGAAATTCTTTTTAATAATATTAATTCTTTAAAGTAAGAAGGGATTTTAACGTATAAATCGAAACGAAATAATTATAAAAGTTCCTATTTACATTAAAATAATAATAAATAAAAGTGTTAAAAGTTAGATATATAAGGAACTTATTATAAAACGTATTTAATTTTTTTTCTTAATAGTATTATATATTATTAAATAAAACTTTAGCAAATTTCCGGTTAAATAAAAACATAGTAATATATATTTAAAGTTACATCTTTTCGGATTTATCTTAAAAAAATTTACAGTTTATTAAACAGTATAAAGAATTAATTAATTAAGAAATTTTTTAACTTTTAAAAAGAATAAAATAAATTTTAATAAATTTTTTAATATTTAATTAACGTAATATAGTACATGTTACGTTTTATCTTTTAACAACTCGTATAATTTAAATTTAAAATTTACAATATATAATTTTATCTTTATTAATAATTCTTTTAATTATAAGATTACAATTTAAGGTCACGGAATAAACCTATAAAATAGTATCGTTTAAATTAAAACGGACGGAATTATAAACCTAATACTTTAAAACTTTTACGGTTTAAAAGCGTTACGTTTATACGATATAATCTATTACGAAAATTTCGTACATAACCTAATATTTTTCGAGCAGCTCGGATAAAGAAAATATTAATAAAATAATTAAAGAATTAATAATTTTATTTAAAATTGTCGATAATTATGTTGCATTCTTTAGGCTGTTGTTTTAGGTTTCCAACGGGGGTGGGGGAGAGTAGTTAGATATAGCCTTTAGCTCTTTTGTCCTTGTAATCTTAGGGCTATATTAAAACCCTTTTAATCCTTTTAACGCTTTAATAATTAATTACCATATCTGCCGAGAAAAATAAATATAATTTAGTAATTATAACAGTATCATATAGATTTAATTAATTTACAATCGAAAATATTAATATAACGGTTACTTATATAATCTTTATAATTTATAAATAATAAAATTACAGTAAACCGGTAACGGTATTATATAAAATATAAGATTAAATAATTTAAAACCTAAAATAATTATTTAATTATAATACTATAGAGAAATAAATCCGTTTAAAAATTTTCAGATAATTAAATGTTAAATATATAATAAAGAGAAAATTAAAAAAGAGTTTATAATTTTATTAATTTCGATAAAAACTCGAAAAAATATAAATACGTTATATTTACTTTAAATAAATATATAAGTTTTATTTAAAATACCTGTATTAAAAACTAAAAAGAATAGAATTTAATTATAACGCTTGTATACATTTTAAATATTTTTTAAAAAAAAATTAAAAAATTATAAATAATTAAATATAATAATAAAATGTTAAAAGTGTATTAAGTTCGAAATATATTCCAGTTACATGTTTTTAATATTAAACTTAAGTTATTAATTTTATATATTTAAGGTTAAAATAAAGTTATAAAACGTATAAAAAGTATAATTAAAAAAAGGTAATTATAGTACGAAATAATAACAAATTATTTTCGTATTGAAATGGTGCAGGGTTCAGGGACTTAGCTTCAGGATTAGTTGATCAGTCCCACTTAGCTCTGAGGGTATTTCTAGGAGCTCTTTTCCTTCGGGCGTAACCCCGTTATTGTTTATCATCGTCGATACTCTCTTTCTACGGTTTTAACACCGATCAATACAGATTTGCGTTATCTTGCATATTGCTCCAACCATGCGCTCGCCCGTGACCTTCTTATCGGATACCTACTGATCAGGACTGAGTCTCCCCGACCCAATTCAGTATTTAATAATATATATTTTTAAAGTAATAATATATCTATATAATCGAACTTTTAAATACGTATTATTTTAATTAAGCTTATATAAAATTTATTATATTTATTTACCGTAAAAAACCGGTCTTATAATATTTAATCGAAAACGGTAGTACATTTATTAACGAATATACGGCTATATAACTTACGTTATAATAATTACTATTTAAAATATATAATTTAATAAAAAAGCTAACGTATTACATTACCTCGCGAGCTAAACTACTGTAAGATATTAAATAGCTGTAGGTTAAAATAAGGTAATCACCGACCAGTTTTAAAGCGGATTCCAAAAAGTAAATATATTAGGTTATTTCTATTTGGCGTCTTTTACTAATGCTAAATGGTATATTTATATAAGTAAGTAAGTCGGCAGCTGGTTAATTACTAGCCGTAACCCCGTAAACTTTATATTTTCATAATTATTCCCTTTTTTTAAATTGTTAATTTCTAATAATATTATTATTAATTTAGCGTATCGTAATTGTAAATTTGATTACGCACATTTGCCGAAAGTTTTCTATTTATAAATACGTAAATTATATTATGTTATAAATAATTGCCGTAATAATTAATACGTACTTTATTAAATAACTTATTATATTCCGCCCGGTTTCCTATTTCGATCCGTTTTTTAATCCCGTTTTATTTATTTTTTTCTTTTTTTTCTTTCCGTACCTCTATTTCCGTTTCCTTTACGTATGCGTTCCGTTTAATTTCTTTTTTTTCCGCATTTTTTATTTTTTTTTTCCGCTTAATTTTCGTACGTTCTCCGGTTTATTTCCGTTTATTATATTTATTTCCCGCAAACAATTCCACGAAAAATAATATTTCGATACCAATAAAAATTAAAAATTCCTTAAATATTACCTTTTTAACGTTAACGATATATCGGATACCAATTATACTATAAACAATAATAAACCGTTTTATATTTACGTAATATAACGTTATTTCGATTACCGTACGGTTTATATTTAAATTCCGGGCGCTTTAAATTACGTTATAACTAATTATTATTACAAAACTTTTTATACGGTAAATACTTATTCCTAATATTATTAATACCGTCGTTTAATTTCCGTTTAAATTCCGGTTATCCTTAAAAATACCGCCTAAATTATCGTTTATTTCGCCGTCAAAAACTAAAAATTAATCGACGAACTTAAAACGGCTCGTATTATTAATACCCAGCCTAAACGTAATAACGTATTTACGATCGGTCGCCGACTCGATATTTTTTATAAAGCTAAATTTACTTTTAAAGTAATTATTAATAAAGAAAATCGTTTTTTTAATACTTTAAAAATAAATCTCCGATTATCCGTTATAATTATAAAAATCCAATCTTAACGTCGTCTTATAAGTTTACAAATTTAAATTATATTTATAAATTACCTAATCCTTTTCCTACTGTTCTACGGTTAATCTCCGATTAAATATAATCTTATAATAAACCCATAAATAAGGAAATTTCGAAAATTACTACGTTACCGCACTTTTTACTTACGAACACTCTCCGCCCGTCCTTTAATATCTCGATAAAACCTTAATACTTATTAACAACTACAATTAAAAAAAACTTTTAACTAATAAAACCGTTATTAAACTTAAATATCTTAAACGCCTTAAAAATAACAATCTATTTTCGACCAATAATTAATTATATTCCGGTTACCTAAACCTTACCTTTCGTAAAAAATAAAACGTTCCCGAATTTTTTCCGGGTTTTACGTTTAATAAAATTAACAAACGTACCCGTACCTTACCGTTATACATTTTCCGATTACTTTCCGATATTTTGTACTAACTTTTTTAATACGCCTATTAAAAGTTAATTAACGTAAAACTTAATAACTAAACGCGAAATCTTATTTTCGAAATAAAAATTCGATTTTTTTTACGTTATTTATTAATTTCCGTTCACTTTCCGTTTTATCTGTAAAAAAATTATAATTTAATTTCTTATATTTTAACTTAATATAAAACTTAATAATCGAATATAAAATTTCGCTTTTAAAATAAAAGTTCGAATCCTTTTATATCGTTATTTAATTTCTGGTTATATTCCGGTTTATTATATATATTTAATAATATCTAATCGGTTGGTTTCCGACCGGTATATAACAAAGTAACTGCTTATTAAAAGCCCAAAAATAAGTATATAACTAAATTCGATTTTAATATTTTAATATTATTTAAAATTACCTTTTATATTCTTACGATTATTATACGATCGATCTTTAATCGGGCTATTATAGCTTTATAGGTTTTAAGTTATCCCATTTTTTATATATATACCTAATTTTTTTTTTATAACGTTTCAATATTTTCGGCGCGTATTCGAAATACTTTTAAGGTTTTTACGTATTATATTTAACTAGTTAACCTTTTTATTTAATAAAATATTTACGTTACTCCCGGTTATTACGGTAATAAACGATATCCTTTACCACTTATTTTTCCTATTCTTTTATTAGGTTTAATAATATTATTTAATTATCGCCCGATTCCTAATTATACTAGGGTTTTAACAAGAACATTAAAAATATATTATATATTTGTTAATATTTAATAAAAAAAATTATTTTATACGTTTAAAAACTTATTCGTTTTTTAATCGTTATCCGGACGTAAATAAATATAAATTTCTTATTTTTAAACTTAAAGTTTTTAATCGAAAAACTTATTTATTACCTTAATTAAAATTCTATAAATATATAACGCTAATCGTAATACTTTTTTTAAACTACTGCTGCTTTTTTCTAATATTCGCGTATTACTTAGTAAACGGCCGTAATCTTTTCGAATCGTTTTTTAATTCCCTTTATTTACCTTTTAAATCTTTATAAAAAATATTTTATTATTTTTAGATAATATCCGTATAAAGTTTTAAACGGCAAATGGCCGGTAAATATATTTCGAACGTTATTATATATAAATTCCGTACTTTATAATAACTTTATTTAATTATCTTAATATTTATTAACGTAATTACGAAAATAATATTTTAAAATTTAATAAATACGTTCCGTTTATTTATTGGTTTACGGATAATAAATAATTAATATCCGCCGTTTTATTTTTTATTTTTTATAAAACTTAATTTAAAATTAACTTATTAATAACTTATTTTTATTATTAACGATCCTTATCGGTATATTAAACCTGCATTTTATCTTATCGTAAAGTAATCGGGTTAACTTAATAATGGTTAACGTTTTAACTATAAAGATAAATAAACCCATTTTCGTAAAGCGATTAACGATTATTAAAATTACGTTATATTTTAACCCGTTTAATCTTAAATTTTTAAAAAATCCTATAATAAAATCTAACGTAATTTCTTAAAAAAGTTACTTAAATAATAATAAAAATTATAACTATTTATATAACTTATAATGTAACTTTATCGTCTCTTAATAATTCGGATATTACTTAATATATTTTCGAATATCGTTCGTTATATTTTTTTATTAAAACTTTTTAATTATAAGTTTTAATATATAAACGTATTTTATATATTTTATTTTTAAGTTATTATAATATTAACTAATTAATTACTTTCGCAAAACGCTTTACGATAAAATTATAAATTTATTCCGATAATATAAAACTTTATTCGGATCCAGGAAATATTTTTCTTTTATTCCGGCTTAATATTTAGTTATTTTTATCAGTTTTATAATATTTAAATCCTTAATTTGCAATTTTTAAACCTAATCGTAAAACTATCGGGAAACTTTCGGTTATAATACCTTTTCGTTTTTAATTAACTTTTTCGTTAAAAAACGTAAAACGTATTAATTATAAATAATAACTTTAATATTAATCTTATTTTTCTTAAACTTTTCGAAATCCGATTATAATATAATTATAGTTTACGGCTATTATTATCTAACCGCCGATCGTATTAATATTACGATCCTTATTTATATTATTATACGTAAGCAGTAAATACGGCAGATATATAGTTTTTTATTTTCTTTTTCTTTTTAAAACTTTTTTACGATCGTATAACGAAAGTTTTTTACTTTTTTTATACGGACGGTAATTACTTAAGCTTTTGTTATTCGGAATTTATCTGGAAATTTTACGGTAAGCGAATTTTACGCCGCCTTTACGAAACTTTTTACTTTTTCGTAATATTTTAAATTACATTATATATTTATAACGGTTTTCCGTATATTTTCCGGCATATTATCCGTAAATCTAAGTTTTTTTAATAACGTAAAAATTATATTTTTACATACGATTTCCCTTAATATATAATCTAAATGTTTTAATAATTTATTTACCGGATTAATGGTACCCGGTTAGTATTAGATTTTAAAGTCGAACTAAGAGAGGCGGTAAATTTATCGGGTTAATTTACCTTTAAGGTTACGAGCTGGCGCCTTAACGATATCCTTTAATACTATATAATCGGTAAATACTAAGAAATTTTTTTCCGTATTTTCGAAATATTATTATTAATATTTTAAACTTTTTATAATTATTAATAACTTTTATTATTTTATAACTTACCGTTTTTCGGTTAGGCTAAGTTTTTACAATTAATATATAACTAGGTATTAATATTTTTTATATTTCTATGATAAGATTTTTAATATAGCCCTTACGGAAATATTTATTTTAACCCTGGTATCTTTAAAGTTATCTTAATATCGGAAAATAAACGCTAATTAAAAAACATTTTTTAATTTGTAAAATATTTTCCTAACTTTTTCGGGTTATTAAAACTTTGTTATTTTATCCCTATTTTGCATTTTTTTTAATAACTTAATAATAAACTTAGTAATACGTAAGTAATAAATAATAAATTTCTAATAAAAGTTCGCAAACTTTAAGAAAACCTAGATATTACGAATAAACTCTGGTTTTAGCTATGTTTTAATAGTATTAATCCGTCGGCGATCCATCTCTAAGCTTTCGGTACTAATTACGAATTTTAAAAATTTTATCCTTTTTTTAAAAAATTCATATTTAAATAATTTAGCAAACAGCTAATATTATAATAACCGTTTGTAAATTAGTTAAAAATATTTCGCATATTTTTTTTGGTTATTTAAGTAAATAATTATATTATTTAAATATACCATATATATATAATTTATTAATCCAATTAACGTTTTATATATATAAGTTTAAAATATAGCTAGCGTATTAATAAGGCCAAACGGTATAACCGTATATTCGAACTAATTATAACGCGTTCGGAAAGCGGTTTTCTATTTGTTACTTTTCTTAATTTTAATACGGTAATATATATCTTTAAGGTTAATTTTTAAAAATACCTTAGTTAACTTTAGTCGGTTTATAAGCTTTAAAATTAAAGGTAAAAAGTATCGATTTTTTATTATTACCCGATTTAAACCTTTATAATTAACGTATAATCGGAAACTACCGTCCTTTTTAAGTACGAATAATACTGGTATCCCAGCATTTGCTTTTAAATAACGTATTTTTCCTACTTTTAAGTTTTTTTAAATATATTTTTTAAATACCTGCCGTTAAATTTCCGAAATTAAGTAAATTAAATTAAATAAAGGCGTTTTCCTTAGGATTAAATTTATTAAGTATTCTGTTCGAGGTAGCTAAAAAATCTTTTTCGTTATTTTCTTAAAATATATTTGCCGGAAACTTTCTAAATATGTTAATAAATTTTTTATACCTTAGGAAGCTAGTTTTCAGAATTCTGAAATATTTAATTTATTAGTTAAACTTATTAAGTTAATAATATAAACCTGCTTGCCGGAAAACGTTAAGTTTGTAATTTCTTACTTATCCACTTTTTATATTAGTTTATACGATTATTAATACGTAATTATATCTAATATTATCCTTAACTTATTTATTTTAAGGCAGGATAAAAGGAGATCGGGCGTTTTCCGGTTGCGGTATATTATAAAATAGATTTATTTAAATTCCCGTTTGGTTTTATTATTATTTGTTATGTTAATAAAAATTTCGTAAACTTTATAATATTTAATATAAACGCCGTTAACGCCGATAAGGCCCGGAATGTTTACGGAAATTAATTAAAGGTTAAATTTTTTTATTAGTTTTTTACTTATAGTATTTATTTACGTTCCGGTATTTATATTAATTTATACTGTTATATCCTTTATACTTTTTTTAATAAATGTCTTCCTTTTAAAAGGTGGTTTTATTTCGACCGTCCTATAATTATTAGCCGAAGTGGACTGGACGTATACGTTTATTCCGGCTTTTCTTTTGGGTTTACATTTAAAAACTGGTTTGATTTATCGTTATATACTATGACGTTTTATACGGCCTTTAAAAGTTGGTTTCCGTATAGCCGGGATAACAGGGTTTTTGTATTTTTTTAGGATTTGTAGTTTATATTTTTATAGTTTATCTTCTTATAGTTGTAGCATTTAAATAAGCCTTTATGGAAATTAAGGGTATTGGATCGTATAGATTTGTTTCGATCGGAGTTAAATCGGCGATTATCCGATTTCCGTATATGGGAACGCTTACGGTCCTTATTATTTTTATACGGCGTTTTTAATTTGTTCTTGGGGTCCCTTTTTTTAAAGGCGTTAAAGTGGGATCGTTTATCCTTATTAATGCCCTTAGCGGAAGACGATTAGTTTTTTTTTCGTTTTTTTTTTAAGCGTCTTAGTAACGTTCTGCCTTATTTGTTACGTTATTAGTTTGTTTTAGTTTAACGTTTTTTCGTAATAAGGTGTTTTGTAGCCTTGGTATTAATTTGTAAAAATAATTAAAGGCGAGACGTTTATTATTTCGATTATTTTCCGGGTTGAAGGCGTTTATAGGTTTTGTTTTGTAAATTAGAAGTTTTTATTTAACGTAGAAATCCAGCGGCAATTGATCGGGTTGCTATTGTAATTTTATGAATTGCTTCCTATATTCCTTATTAAGGAGGTTGGGATTTGTATAATTTTTTTTGATAAAGGTTTATAAGTTTTTTATTTTTAGTTTTTTTTCATAATCGAAATAGTTAAGTGTAATGCGGTATAATTGCTAAGTATTCGTAATAAAAACGTTTATATAGCTTATAACCTATTAAATGTAAATGGAGACGTTTTATCCTGGTTTTTTAGTATAAGTTTCCGTAATAGTTTTTATCCAGTTTTTTTTCTTTCTAATTAATGTACGTTCGGAAAACTTCGGATAATTGTAACGCGGTACTTGTTTGTTATTTTTAGATTTTTATAATAACGTTGTAATTAATTTGTAAAGCTTTGCTTTTTCGACTTATATTATCGCTTATTATTCGGCTAGCTGTCGGAATAGTTCCGAATATTACTTATTTTATTAACGGATAATTTTTAAGATTTAATTGTTATTAAAAGGTTTAACCTTTTTTTGCTTTAAATTCCGTAACGTAATCGTTATGCTGCGTTTATTTTCTAACCGTTTAACGGACGGTTATTGCGATATATTCTTATTGTATGTATAAAGGGATTCGTAATTTTAAGAAATATTATCCTTTGTTTATTAAGCTTTTTTTATAGGTTTTTTTGTACGTTTTTATATCGTAACCGATTATTTGTTAATCGGGTTGATATTTAATAGCTCGGGTTCGTTTTGTAATTTACGTACTTTGTTTTTGGTAGTTATCGCGTTATTTTTCATAAAGATGGAAGAATTGTAAAATATTAAATAGTTATGGGTTAAAGTAAGATGATTATTAATTAGTTTTAAAGCGGATTTTAAGAAATGAATATATTAAGTTATTTCCATCTGGCGTTTTTTACTAGCGCCAGATGGTGTATTTATATAGGTAAGTAGGTTAGCGGTTGGTCGGTTACCAGCTGTAGCCCCGTAAGCTCTATATTTTCATAATTACCTTCTAAGCCGCTTTTATTAATATATTTACTATTTAACTTTTATTAGTAATTATTTAACATTAATAATATAAAACGTTTTATAAAAAAATCTATAATAAACCTAATTATCCAAGTTAAAAAACGAAACCCGAAATTTAGTTTTAAAAAGCTATATTTTTTTTATAAAATCTCCGAATTTATTTTAAAAGCCCGATATTACGGTTAACGCGTTCGAACCGATATTTTATTTAATTTACGAAAATTAACGTTAATTAAAAAAAAATCCATTATTAAACGAATTTTTAACTTAAATACGTAAATATTTCTTATCCGGTTTTAATATATTAAAAATATAGCGAATTTATTATTAACTTAATGCGTTACGGTACGCGTTAATATTAACTAAATATCGAAATTTATTAAACGGTAAAAAAAACTTTAAACGCGTTTAAATCGGAATATTAAGTATTAATAAGTATTATACGAAAATCTAAAGATATTTTACAAGTAATTCGAACTTATTCGAGTTACTATCGTAAAATACGGCATTATAAAAAAGGATATTTATAATTTCGATAAAACTGGATTTTTAATAAAACTTTTTATAATAATAAATATAATAATTACTAATATAGAAAAACGTAAAAAACTTAAATAAACTTAATAAAGGAATAAAAAATATATTATAATTATTTAAATTATTAATTCTTAAAATTAAGTTATACCGTTATTTATTATTATAACGGAAAAAAATTATTTAAAATTTTAATTCCGTAATAACTTATTATTAATAACCGATTAAAAAATTGCATTAAGTAATAATAATTAAATAACGAACGAATTAAATTTAAAATAAATCCAACATTTCGATTAATATATTCGAACGCATACGAAAAAATCGAAACGTTT
Source organism: Monosporascus sp. CRB-8-3 (assembly GCA_004155055.1). Classification (NCBI taxonomy): domain Eukaryota; kingdom Fungi; phylum Ascomycota; class Sordariomycetes; order Xylariales; genus Monosporascus; species Monosporascus sp. CRB-8-3. The sequence goes on from QJNZ01000081.1 coordinate 25,229, forward strand.
TTTTATTTTCAACGGTTACGAAAATTATTATTCGATAAAATACGAAAAATATTACGTTAATTACGATATTATTATACTTTATATACCCGCGTATTTTTTGCATAAACTTTAACCTTTTAACGTATTTTGTTTTTTTACTTTAAAATACGTTTATTCGTTATATATTAAAAGCTTAATACGACGTTATTATATTTATATCGTTAAAAAAAATTTCCTTACCGGTTTTTATAACGCGTTTAAAATTACCATAACGTTTAATAATATCAAATCCGGATTTGCAAAAATTAGCTTTATTTTATTCGATCCTAATTACGTTTTTTCCGAACTTAAAATTCTTTTAATTATACCTACGCCGATTATTTCCCTGTTAATTTCTACCGGTTCTATTCGTTTCTTATTTACGAAAACTATTAGATATAAAGGATATCAGTTATATTGTTATATTAGACTAACTTGCGTATGTTTCTCGTACGCGTACAACTTTTATATAGCTTAGCAACAGAACATATATCTTCCGATTAAAAGAACCCTTTCCGTATATAAGGTACGTTTAGCACCCCCTGCTAACTAACACACCCCCTTAACGTCTTAAAGCACTTATAACGTTAATCGTCACTTATTATCACTTCTTAGAGCTATAACTTTCCATTCGATTTCTTTTCCGGCAATTAAATCTTCTTAATTAACCAATTCCTTTTCTGAAATTACTTATAGGGTATTCTTCCGTTATTCGAGGGCTTCCGTAATATTTACCAGTCTTAGCTGCTTTTTAAAATACCTAAACAGTTCGCGTAATAGGGCTTTAATTAGTCCATTAATTAACATGTCGCCCGTAAGCGTATAATCCATTTTAATTAAATCCCTTTTTACGGCTTTTCGTAATTAATAATTATATATATCTATATACCGCAATTTCGTTTACAATAGGGTAACGTTAGCGTTAACAAGTTATATAGTTTATTAATTATCGTATTACATATTTAACGGTCCAGTATTTAAGGTAATTCCTAGCTTTTTAATTAATCGAAAGTTAAATAAAGCTTTTTTTATAGCTTGCATAAAAGATAATAATTCCGTTTCGGTTATAAAAATAATTATTGTGTTTTATTTATTTACCCGTTATTTTATTATTTTTTTAAATAACTTTATAACGTAAATTTAAAAGCTTTTTTAATCGATTGTATTATCCGTAAAAAAGGTATTATTCCAGGTATTTAACAAATTTTCGTTTCCGAATTATAACGTTAACGTTTTAATCCCGATTAGGTATAATATAATTCGATTAGCAGTTTTATAATATACGTCGTTAAAGTTCAGGTTAAAACGGGTAAATCGGAATATAACAAAGGATATATCGGGTCGCGTATTAACTGTTACGTATAAAATAAAATTAATCTTTTTCTGGTATTTGTTAATAAAGCTTAAATAGGTTAGATTAAAGTTCGGTAATAGCTTAATGCTTATTATTAACGTATTTAGAAAGTTATTTAAATTTTTTTTAAAAACTAAATTAATTAATTTATTTATAAAATCGGATTAAAATAATTAGATTTTCCTATTAAGTTTATTTTTAATTATTTCGATACCGAGGAACCATTATAGGTCTTTATTTTTTATAAGGGTATACCGTTTCCGAATCTGCTAAATTAACTAATTAACGAGGTTTTGATTTTTTTTGCGATATATTGTAACGATATCGTTTACGAAAAAAAAAAATAAATACCCCTTAATAAATAAAGTAATAAGGTTTATAAGGAACGGGGCTAAGTTCCAGTTTTTTAAGCGTTCCGGTAAAGTCTTTTTACTATAATAATAATAACTCCCTTAAGCTATATAAAGCCTTTTTAATTAAGAAAATCTTTCTACGTTAAAAATACCTTAGGGGCGTTTTTATATATATTTCGTAAAGTAAATTAACGTCAACGAAAATATTAATAGCGTTATATTATTTAAGCTTTAAGTCGAATTTAACCGTTATAATAATTAAAATTCTAAACGATTTTTTAGTTAAAGTAAATACGTATATATTATCATAAACGGCTTTAAGTTATTAATTGCCTCGTATAATAAAACGTACCTTATATTTTTATAGCTAGCTATATTTATTAAATTTATAAATATATATTTATATATACTTTAGAACTTATTTCCCTTTAATAAAAAATTAATTAATTATTTTCCAAAATCGTATCTTTTTATAACTTTGCAAATAAACCTTTTCGGCTTTACGAAATATCTCCTTTAATAGGTATATATTTAACTTTTTATGGCCTTGCGGTAATAACGGTAAATTATACCTATATACCCGGTTTAACAACTTAAGTATCTTTTTATATAATAAGGTATTAAAACCTTTCCGATTAAAATAACGTGTATTTCGGGTAATTAACTTTTTTAAATTTCCATAACTTACCGGCCGGTTATTAATTATATTTATAAAATAAATTAACCGTTCTGCATTAAAGGCGGTTTTCTATACCCTATAATCGTTTCGAATAACATTATTTCGGTACGGAATATACGGAAAACCTACGTTTACAACCCGTAAAATATCTTCGTTTTTTACCGTTATACTAAATTAAACAATTTAACAAAAACCTAAAACTACTTTTATTTTTTCCGTCGGCGTATTAATTATAACAATTATCAAAACAAACGTTAATAACGGTAATAATTTAAGGGACAGAAATAATTCGAACATAACGGTCGTATAAAAGTAATTAATTCTATACGAACAAACTTATTTTTCCCCATTCCGTACATCTTTAACGCCTATACCACTTTAAAACTATCCCTCCTATCTAACCGGTAACTAAATTATCCCGCTTAAATCTTTATTTTCCTCTTAAATATATATATATAAGTAGCTTTAAACTTAATTAAGTAACTTTACCTATCGCAATAAGTTCTATAACTTATTTTCCGTAACGTAAGAAAAATCGTTTTTTAAATCTTTAATATTACTTAAAAAAATGGCCTTTTCGTTAAACTATATATTTCGAATAGCAATAACCTTATTAATTAACGGGTTCCAAATCTCGTAAATATTCGTAAATCGATAACCGATAAAAAAACCAATCTATACTTTAAAATTTAACCTTTAAAATCTCCGTTCTTTTTTTATAACGGTAATTATTATAACATAAGCCATATAACTATATACTCGCAAATAAACTTATTAAAACTTCCGATTAAGCACTATAACACCGTCTTTATATACCAGGTAAATATAATAAACCTTATATAAACTTTACCAAAAAAATACGTATTTAAAAATACGGTTATACAAATATACTACTGCTTTAAAAATATATACGATTAAAAATAAAGGTAACTTAACGCTACTTCGTATCGCAATCGCTTTCTCCTTAATCATACCCCTTAAACGTTTTGCACCCCCGTTCTAAACCTGGGTATACCTTATTAAAAGCTTAAATCTAATATTAAAAAAAAGCAACTATAATATATCTCTAAGTAAATGATTTTTTAAAATCTCGTTATCGCATTCGATCATTTATAGAAAAACTTTGTCCTAATTCTTTAAAACTCTTAAAAAATATCGAAACGCGTTAATTAATATATTTTACTTTCGGTTCTTAAAATATATATCCCAGATAAAACCTAAATACCTATCGGTAACGAACATAACGTATCTATATCTTTTAAGGTTTTTTTCAAAGTTTATAAAATTAATAACGATTCTTTATCTTAATCGGGAAACTTTTTCCCTCGGCTCGCGGCATATTTACTTTTTAACTTTCGCCTTACCATATACCTGGTATTCGACTATTATAAAACCCTTTAAACAAACTCCTTTCGTATAAAACTATAATTAAGTAATTATTTCGGGCCCTAAATAACTTAATCTTAAGAGCTATATAATACCGTTACCGGTCCGTAATAATTTCGCTATCCATAAATTAACGGTTCGTTTATAAGTTACAAAAGCTATATAAATAACTATCGCGTTAATATCTTCGATAACAAATTAATTAAACTTATTTATTAACGTAACAATTATTTAATTATATTTATTTCGAATAAAATTGTTAATTTCTCGGTTATCTTACCAGTATTTTTTCTTTCGGAACTACCGGAAAAATACCAAATTATATATAAAGTTCTCGCAGTAAACTACGTCGTATAAACGTAACGCTTTCGGGCCTTTAAAACTTCGAAATAATATATCTACTTTTCCGTATCCTTTAATCGGAACGAAACTATTCCTTACGTATATTCCGTCACCCTGGATCGTTAACCTATAATTCAGGAATTTGCTAATAAAGTTAAAAATATATATCGTAAATCCTAAATCCAAAATGAATAAATTCCTTAAAAGGTAAAACGAAACGCTTATCGCATTATTCTAATCAATAATTAAAAAGCTTATAACAACTTATTTTATTCCCTTTAAAAGTTAATCGGTCTCTTAGGTAATTATTTTTTCTATACTTTTCGACAAACGATTAACTTTTTCCTTTAAAAATTAATTAAAGTTAATTCGTTAATAAACCAGTTTTAAAATTTCGTTACTAAAACGGAAAGTAACTAAAGCCTTATTAAGGAATATATAATAGCATTAAAGTAACGTATAATAAAAGTTTAAATAAGTTTTATAACGTATACCTTAAACATTTAACTTTTTACGTTTTCGCTTACTAATATTTCGGTCCGAATATAAGCCTTTATAACTACCTCGTTTTAACTTACGTCCTGGAATATTTCCCCGTAATTAAAAGTTAATATTTTTAGCTTTTTCTTAATTAAAGTCATTTTTATCAAAAGGGTTTATAAAAGCTCTATAAAATACCGGAAACGTTACCTTGATATTTCGTAATATAAACGGTAACTGGGTTATAATCTAATAGTTAAAAAAATTAACCGCCATTTCCTAATAACTAATCGTACCGTTTTCGATCTTAGTTTTCCTTATTTTTTAAAAGATTATTATCTATATCCCGATAATAAAAGCTAATGCTATATATAGGTTATTAACTTATACGATCGGTATTTTCGTCTTTAAAACCCTATATTACTATCCTTAAATTATAACTTTTTACTATTTTATAATCTATTCGTTTAGCTTTTTCGTTAACCTTAAGGCTTATTTCAACCTTTCGCGGTATTTCCGTTACATATTAATTAGAAACCTACTATTATATATTTTACCGGATTTAACTAAGCTGGTATATTACTCCTACAAGTTCTTTCCTAAAAGAAAATTCGTCTCCTTAATCGCTGGAAATACCAACTCCAGGACCCATTTTATAAAATCGTTAATTTTTTTACAAAAGGTCTTATATTTCCGATTTTCGTAAATATACGTCGCAAAATCCTAAATATAGGCTTATCTACCTTCGGTAATCATCTTAAAAGTATTTATCGGATAACTCGTATAATCGATTTCTTCGACGGTTCCTCCGGAAAATATAAATATAATTAAAAGGCTACTTAATGTATTATTTCGTATCGTATAACGGATTCGTTTTTTTGGATACGAAGTTATATCGGGTCTTATAAATTCGACAGGCTATAAAATATCTTAATTAAAATCGATATAACGTTAAATACCAAACGCGTACGCTTTGGATTAAAATTCACCTTTAAAACAATCTTAATTTTTAAATCCCTTATAAATAACGGAAAACGTTAATAATACCGATACCATTACAATTAATAAAATATACAAATTATTATTACTAATATACAGCCTATATCATCTCAGCAACAGTTAATTAATTAATAATAACGCGTATTAAGCGAATAAAACTCTTATTTATCAGATATAAAGGATATTAGTTATATTATTATATTAGGTTAACTTGCGTATGTTTTTCGTACGTATACAGCTTTTATATAGCCTAGCAACGGAACATATATCTTCCGATTAAAAGGACCCTTTCCGTATATAAGGTGCGTTTAGCACCCCCTGCTAGCTAACAAAAACCCTTAAAAATATTAAGGAAATAACAAAATAAAGACGTTATTTGTAAAAAAAAAATTAAAAATTACTAAGGTAGCTCGCCGACAAAAATCGTTAAATCGGCGAATCTTTTAACAAAAAATAACTTATTACTTTTATATAAAGTTACTTTTTTTCGAAAAAAAATTACTTAATTACGCGAAACGAACTATATCTTAAGCAAACGTCGAAAGACCAAAAATAAACGTTTCCAAAAAAAAAAAGATATTTACTATATAAAAGAGATAAGCTCTTCTAGCCCAAAAGGAAAAAAATAATAGAAAAATGCAGCCTATAACGGCTAAAAATAATGATCGCAAAAGGGTTATAACGAAAAAACGAAAATGTAACATTTACGGCAAGCCCGGATATAATGCGCGTACTTATAATAAAGTTATAAAAACATCTAGCGAAAAAAAATCCGATTAATTTATGTTATTTTAATATGTTATAGTTGATTAATTTAAATTTTTTGTCGCGAAATGCCGAAAAGCGGCTTGTAAGGTAGTTTAGCTTGCGAGGTGGTATAGTACGTTACCTGTTTATATAATATTAAAATCTTAAATAACGATTTTATATACGTTACAAAAAACGAATTAAAAAACTTATTTTAATAAATAAAAGTCCTTAATTAAACTTATAACTACTTAGATATATATATTTAAAAAATAAATAAAAAGTTATACGAGATTATTTAATTATAAAGTAAATAAAATGTTTTAAAACAAAAAAATATTAATATAAAACACATACGGGATAAAAAAAAGCCTATTCGTAATCACTTAATTATTTTAATATAACCGTTATATTCGAATTATTTCTATTTTTTATATTATTATTACTACCAGTATTTATCTTACTAATTATTACGATTATTATACTAATAAAAGAAATAAAAGTAACCTTACGCGTTTTTTACGTTATTTAACTTCAAATAAAAGTAAAAAATAAATATATTTAATAAGTTATAAATATAAGTTTTCCGTATATTTTATACTTAAAAAATATTATTCGAAACGAATATAATATATGCAAGGTAAAGTGCCATAAAGGTATCTAGCTAGCTATATACAGGAAGCTGATCTATTCGAATATAATATATAAATAATTATATTTAATATAAAATAATTAGTTTATTTTATATGTACGCATAATAACCGGCTAGTAAATTTTAAAAAAATAAAAAAATACATTATACGAAATACGTATTACTTTTATTAAGAAAGTTTTGATATTATATTATATAAAGAAATTTAAATTACTAAACCGGGTTTATAGGCGTAATTTACCGTTATTACCGCGGGTTTATAAAGAGCTAAATATATCCCTATTAACGGAGCTATTTTCCAAAGCCGAAAAGACTTATTTATAAAATTATAAAAAGATGAAATCTTAAAAAGTAATTAATTAATTTTTTATTTTAAAAAATTAGTTTAAAAAAGTATAGAAGTATATATTGATAAATTTAATAAATATAGTTAGTTGTAAAAATGTAAAATACGTTTCGTTATATAAGGCCATTAATAGTTTAAAGCCTTTAACCTACCGCTTTTTAAGGTCGAGTTTATTTAAATTAATTTATCTTTTCGCACTTTATACGCTCTCTCTCACTAACGATTCTAACTGTTACATTATTAATGGTTGGTTTTCGCTATCATCTGCGAAAGCCACATTGGCAGCGATACTCGCCCTGTTTGTCTCCATGTGGATTACTGGCTTCATATCGTTACAAGTGACCTTAGTTGCGCTCAAACCTATCACCCAGGTGCGGAAGACAAGCCACGCCAGTTTCTCGGGATCCTATCTACTATCGAAGACAAGTGGTCTACTCTAACGGAATGGATTCATACCCCGCATTGGGTAGCGCAACTCAGCACCGAAAGGTGGGCGCTCGAACCATTGCGGGCTCAAGCATTGATCTAGCAGCATGTGTTTTCCCACAACCTGCCTTTAACAGCCCTCCACGGCATCTGAGCGAAGTATCGAGTCGGGGGCGTCGCCGAGTAGGGCAGTATAGGTTGGTCATTCTCCGAAACCATCACCCTCTCCAGTCAGTAACAAATGAGCCCAACATCCTATTCCGAACAAGTGGACACAGAGTGCATGCCACACTTTAATTTCATTTAAGGTTAGGCTTACGTTGACCCATATAGGACTTTGTGCGAGGCGTGCCGCTGGTCAGCGTGATGCTAGTTTGTTCAGCGTATATTTGGCTGGTTCTTGCTCACAAATAGCAGCTGCATCAATGGTTGCGTGTTCCTACTGGCGAACCTATACTTACAATAGGGGCTCGATATTAGGCTTATGTCGCAGAAAAGGGGCCCCCCAAGGCTATAGGGATCACTCGGAACAACGTTGATCCTCTCCGAAGCCCTATATCAGTAGATGACACCACCAAGTGGGCTCACCGCTTCCTAGCTTCCTAGTTATCAATATCAACCCTCTCAAGAGCTGTGCAGCTGCTCCCTAGTAAGTGTGACAGCTTAATTAGGCGCAGTCGTCACCTTCGACTGCTACGTTGTTCAACTCGTGATCAATCTTATCGTACATCCGGAATCTCCACCAGAACAACACCGAGCACGCGCCCATCACGCCAGCCACGGAAGCATACGTGATGACCAAATAAGGGTCTCTCGCCGCTGGGCTGATCGCCATGCCAAGAACAGCCCCAAAGCACGCACTTAGCTGCACGAGCGCTTGAACAATGGACCTCATATCCTTCGGCGCTTTGGAATAGGCATATTCACTAGCTGTGACGAGGCCAAATATTTCGGCAACGGCCAGCACAACGTAGACCGGCAGCTGAATCCATACGTTCACGTCGTTCGGAAGACTCCCTGATTCGGATGCGGGACAGGCTAGGGGCGCATGGTAACAAGGTCCGGTGCTGTAGATGTGTTTCTGCAGCGCGGCAGCATAGGCCATTCCACAGCCACAGAGTAGGAAAGCCACTGTAACTCGCGCCATCGGTCCAAATGCTATGCGGTGTTTGGCTAGAGCATTATACAGCACCTGAACTAGGGGCACAAAGAGAACGCTGGCGACCCCTGCCATCGCTTGGATCATGTCGTTTGGGACGCCATGGAGATTCATCTGTCCTGCCTGGGAGATGAGGTTGTTGTACATCTGGGTGATGGACAAATAGAAGAAAACGAATGAGAATCTACCAATAGAGAAGTCAGTCTTGCGGGCAATGGGAGAACGGTTTTGACATACATGACACGACATGCAATGAGTCCCCTCTTTAATTCGGACACAAAATCATCGCTCCAGGGGACGCTGTTGCCATGTTTCTCCATCTGGTAAGTCTGTTTTGCGCGATCTATTTGGAAACCATTTCGAGCTGCCATGTTTAAGACTTTGATAGCCTTTGGAAAGTTGTTTCCGCGCGGGACAACCTTCACTTTGGGCATAATTAGCAAGTCGGCATGGAACGGAGCAAATTACGACTGACCTAATCTAGGACCGGCAACCACGAGCGTTACTAAGGCTAAGATCAGGGCAATGGTCGCAAGGAGGTACGCAGTCCAAAAATCCAAATCTCGCTCAAGAAAAGTTGCGGGAATCGACGAAAGCGACGCTATGTTGGTAAACCTGCATGATAGTTATGGGTCAACGTGGCTCGTATATGTTCATGGGCTGCTGATATACCAATAAAATGTATTGTAGAGAAATTGCAATGTCCGTTGTCCATCCACAATGGCTAAATCCCCGCTCGTTTGCCGAATGATTTGAGGCCTCTTCTGTACATATTGGTCGCCTGCTCGACTGTTAACCCAAGCTATGGGATATCTAAGAGCTTCTCACCTATGAATGGAGATATGGTTGCCTTGATGCCTCCTACTGCAAGCCCTATCAGAATCATCGAAACGATCAACCCTGGAACTCCAGCCCCGTTATTCAACGCAACTGGCAGCGAGGTAGCGAGCAGGATCGAAGATCCGCATATGTAAAGGCTGCCGCAGATAAATGAGTCACGTTAATGAATTTGCTTGGTGCTAAACTTACCATAGGCTCAGGAGAAGGGTTCTGTAGCGGCCCAGCCAGACGTCAGAGAGCGTGGCTAGGAACATGGGGGTCAAGAACATGAACACAAAGTAGGCATTAGATATGGTTGTGGCCGTTGATTGGCCAAGCCCGAGGGCGCCTGGAACTGCGTGAGAGCCTCGTTCATGCTGCATATAATTCTCTGCGTGGATTTAAATCAGTCATAGGTCTGGCAAAGGGCGACGAGTTGTTTGGGCACTCACGCCAAATTGAAACGATGGAATAATAGGCAACCCTTTCCGCAGCGCCCACTAGACTTACGATCCAGGCACTCGTAGGCACCCGATCGATAATATGTGGGAAATTATTGATTTCCGCGTCGGTAGCATCACGCTGCTCAGCCGAAACTTCGGTAACCCGAACCTGATTATTTGAATAGTTAGGTCCTTTCTCACCCTCCTTATTCTGCTTGTCCATGTTGCAACCAGTCTTGCTGCTGATCAACCTTAGGACGCCGACTGTGTTGCGTTTTGAAAGCAGATTCGTGGCCAGTGACGGCTTAAGAAAGCAATGCTAATCTCGAATCCTTTAGGCTCTATGCGTTTGTACCATATCAGAAAGTCGAAATGTGTCGAAAGGGGATCTCATCAGGTTAGCCCGAGCTTACGGTCCCCTGTTCTCGATGCGGGGAATAATGGGGTTGTACATACCTAAAGGGGCAATATCTTTCCTGTATCTAACACGCTGTTTGCTAGGAGATGCCGAGGCGCCAAGCGCCGGTGAATGAAAACCCACTCAAACGTGCTCACATGTTCTACTGGGATCGTCTATCTCAGGCAGGTGGACGCTGAAGGAGATGGCCGAGAATCCTGATAGAAAGATGACACATTTATTGGCCCTAAGTTGTGATAGCCTTCTGCTGTGCGCAGATTAACATTTGGGGTGCCTGATCTGCTATTTGTGTGTAGGCCGATCCGCCGTCCGTAGGCTCTCCGCCGCTCGACTCGCTATTATTACCTATCACATGCAACCAGACAGCCGTCGCACAGTAGCAATGACTGCCAGTATCCTACAAACTGATTACCATATTGGTTATGATGAAGACACACTAAAACTCTTCGAATTGCGGAATGTCGAAACATGCCTGGGGTATCTTCTTCCGACACTCGAGTCCCTGCCACCAAACTTCTCACTGCTGGATATTGGCTGCGGGCCTGGAAGCATCACTTTTGACCTCGCGAGGCGGTTTCCCAAGGCGAAGATCATTGGAATGGACCAAGGGAGAACCGTCATCGCTAGGAATCGCGCCAACATAGCAAGACTGGCGCCGGGCACAAAACTCGAATTTCGGGATGGAAACATCTTGCAGCCCGAGTCATTTCTCTCGCCAGAAGAGATCGGCGCGTTCGATGTAGTCCACGAGCACACAACCCTTATCTGCATCCCTAATAATATCGAGGTGCTCCGGATTATGAAAACACTGGCCAAACGGGCTGGGGGGGTTGTGGCGTGCCGCGACGGAGACACTTATTCCCAGATTGTGTGGCCTCCCTGTTCCGAGAATGCGGCCCTGCAGGAGCGTATCTACGAATCAAACGGGTTGGACACCCAGACGGGGCGGAAGCTGGTTAGCAAGGCTTTGGACGTTGGTTTTCGACGGGATCAGATCACAGCATCCGCTAGTCTTTTGACAAATATCACCTGTGCAGAAAAGGAACTGTACGCAGGCTCGATGCTGAAGATACTTGCCGACGAGGATTCGGCTATCCGCAGGGTCATGGAGCGTTTCGGATACTCCAATGACCAGTTGGCGGTTTTGAGGAAGAACATGGAGAGATTTATGGAAGCCGAGGACAGCTGGAGATTGTGCATTTGTGGTGAAGTCATCTGTAAACTTGATGAAGCCTAGGTAGGCATTGGGCATGAATGATAGCACTTTGCACCTATGATCTCCTAGATTGCAGTCCCTAATTGCAACAAGTTTCATTGTCGTTCTTTTTGCAGTCGACGGTCCCTAGGAGAGTCAGATACTTGCAGTGGGAACCAATAATGCTCAATCAACTCTAGTCTTCACGGATATTTGCTAAGTTCGAATAACTGCTGAATGGGGAAGATAGTGCTGCATCCTTCTTTGGCCTCAAGTATGGAGGTACTCAAGCATTCATCCTGGCAGCTAGCCGAGTGCTTAATTGCTCTAGTTATTGACTTAGACCTCTAGCTAGCAGTATCGGGAGTTACGATGCATGCAGAGCCTTTTGGGGCAGATAGTTTCGTTGCATGCCAGGGGATAGCGGGATGGCAATATTTGCTGCCTGACTTGAATAGGCTGACTCCTGTTTCTCCTCCGATTAAGAACGAAAAGAGTTAAGGGCCGACAAAGTAGCCATACCAGTATATCAACGTTAGGCGCTTGCCTAGGTACGTCGTTACAGTGAGCAGACGGTAACCATGTTATTTTTCCGATAGGAAAGCCGGACCTGATTACCGTGGTCGATGAAGACGAAGATTAATCGATGTAGATTAATTACCAAATTGCTACATGTGCCTCACATGCCGAATAGCCTGGCGAGGGTCTCGATTCTATTCGCAGAATCCCGAACAAGGTGCGGTGGTCGAGAGCCGCTGGGCGGTACCAGGGGTTTTGGGTGATGGAGGCTTGGAACTTGCTCAAACTCTCTTGGCAGTGCCACATTCATGCAGACGGAACCAAGCGCCAAAATGTATCGAACCGCTATTATACTCCCCCTGCACACGCCCCCCCTGTACCAGAACGCCCCCGATGGACCTGCCATCTTCTCAAAAATGTAGGTACTTTAGCGAAGATGCACTCCGAAGTGCTATGCAAGTCTCAGAACTCACTTTGCACTATTACTATGTAACTTCCCTAGCAATCAACACAGGAAGCTCGCCAAAAATATGAGGTATCCAGCGCTCGTGAACGGTGTCTCCGGCCTCGTTGGCCTCCTTGCTGTCACCGTCCGCGGCGACGGGATTGGCCTCATTGGATGGGGCAAGGACATGTACAACCCAACGTGTGCCTTCGCCTGTCGCAATGTCATCAAATCTTGTCGTCTCCGCTGTACACCGCTCGAAGGCGGCGAGAACCACGGCACTGCTCACTCGCCCGTCGCGACGCCGCCAGAATGCTTCGTGGCCGATGTAGCGTTCCTACGCACCATGGCCATCTGCATAGACACCTACTGCCCCAGAAGCGGCAACCCTCGCCTGAGTCTGCTCGAGGATTACTGGGCATCTCACCTTGGTACCGGCACTGTTGGCGATTATAAGTGGGTACCGGCGGTATCCTATCCTGATGCATTGCTCGCCGCACGCGAAGATGAACGTCGGGCTACTAGTTCAAACGGCACAAATACAACAGACGGCGACCACGGCAGACATGGAGGGCACCAGGGGCTGAAGGGTCGTCACGATGGTCATGTGGAGATGGTCGATGCAGGACCGAATATCTTAGATGTCGACAGCCCGCTGCCTATCATTAAAGCTGGCGAACCTTTGCATGCTACTAGCTTCATTGCCCCCGAGGATTGGCAGTTGCAGTTCAACGGTATGGGGGATTTCGAAACCAATGAAACTGGACATGCAACGTTCAGGTGAGTCCATGCGATCATGTAGGAGACCTTCGAGTGCCATCCGCATGCTGACGGAAAAGTAGCATTGCGGTTATGCTGGTTGCACTTCTACTGCCAATATCTCTTTCTTTTCTCCGGTTTGTTCCTGGACTTGCGACCAGTTACTTATGGACATATCTCAAATCGGCGCTTGTTCACCCTGCCGCGTGGGGGAAGCACCATCGCGAGCCCGTTGCTAGCAAAGTCGGGGGTGCAATCGTACCAACTCGAGGCCAAGCACTGTACATCGCCCTGATAAGTTTTCTCAACGTCATCTTCCTCGTCGCTCCGTATGTCTTCACCCAACCTCAAAGTACCTTTGGCTCGACGAAAGAACAATCTATTAGCGTCATCGGTAACCGCGCTGGTGTCATGGCAATGGGCAACGTTGTGGCCGCGTTCGTCTTCTCCGCGCGTAATAGTCCGCTGCTCTACGTCACCGACTGGAGCTATAGCACGTACCTCCTACTTCACCGCTGGCTAGGCTACTGGGTAATCATCCACACAGCTCTCCACTCCGTAATGCTACTGGTTTACTACAAGGTATTCGGTTCATACGAAGAGGAGATTATCCGTCCCTACTGGATCTGGGGGATCGTAGGGACGGTGGCGGCCGTAGCTCTTCTGCCGACCTCCCTACTCGTCGTCCGTCAAAAGCTCTACGAGTTGTTTCTAGTTTCGCACGTTGTTCTATCCTTACTTTTTATCATTGGTTACTATTACCACATCTGGTATTGCTATGGGTATAATTGGGGCTACGAGATATGGATGTTCATCGCCGGGGGTATATGGGGCGCTGAGCGCCTCTCCCGGCTTGCTCGCATGGCATTTAAGGGGCATCACACAGCCACTGTCAAGCTGGTTGAAGACACCGACGGCGAGTACATCCGCATCGATATCGACGGTGTATGCCTGCGCGGCGTCGCATATCTTTGCTTTCCGACGCTCGGCTGGCGGTTCTGGGAAAGCCATCCGTTCTCTGTGGCATCGTCTAATACCAAAGGCGGTGCCGAGGTCGCCGAGGAGCCTCGCCCAGTTGCTCATAACACACCCCCTGAAAAGTCAGTCAAGGAGTCGGCGGGTGGGATACGGGACTTGTCGAATCAAGGGGCTCTCATCCTAGAAGGCGCTAGTGCGACGGGTTCGACGTTCTTCGCCCGCACGCGCACAGGTATCACCGCACAGCTCGCAGCCCGAGCGACAGCGGCTTCGAGAGACTCGGCGGTCCGACTCAGAATTCTGATCGACGGCTCATACCATTCGGGCGCGATCTTGCAGCTGGCACACTGCACTGCCATCCTCTGCATCGCGGGTGGTGTGGGAATCACAGCAGTGCTGCCGTATCTGCACAAGATTCGTTCGCCGCGTCGTGGACAGCTGTACTGGGCTACGCGGAAAGCCGGTTTGATCAACGCGCTCAAGCCGGAACTCGACAGCCTCCCTGGCAGCGTGCGCGTGGAGACGGGTGTCGGCAGGCGCTTGGATCTCGATGCGATATTGCGCAAGGAGCTTACCTGGTCTAATCCCGACGAAGGGCCCCTGGGAATAATGGTCTGCGGCCCGGCCAGAATGGCGGACGATGTGCGTCAGAACGCGGCTCGGCTTACTCGTGAGGGTCATACGCGTAGACCGTGGTTGTTGGTAGACGAGGCTTTCAGCTGGTAGGGCAGCAGTTCGGGCCTGTATAGAGCCTGTACGGTAGTGAGATATGTTGGATTAAAAGGCGCAAGTTGACCCACGTCAAATCTTGTACGTATGGCCGTGCAGCCCCTAGGTCCTCAGGGCTGGTCGGATAGTATGGAATCTCAGGGATCTTCAACCTATCTCTTCAAGATGCAGCTGAGGAGTAATAGTTCTGGAATTGGTGCTTAACCAGTCAGGCTACCTTGTAGTCTATGTTAGAATAGCGGTAAATGACGCCTCACGCTACCTATATACCTATAAACGTGCAGTCCACTGAGCCTCAAGGTTAACACTTAGTACAGATTCAACAGGTATTCACACTATCTGGGAGATATTTGCTCCAAGTGTACATTCAAGTACTAACAAGCAGCGGTGATGATAACATCCAATATCCCCAAACTGTATACCAGCACGGTACACCACAAAGAAGTCTGCGAAGAATACATAGTGAGCTTATCATGTAATTGAGCAATAAACCTCTCATTTTTCGGCTTGGTATTCTCTCAAAGTGGTTGCGAGCTGGGTACCTTTGGAAGCGCCGCGGCTTCTCCCCGAGACCCACGTGTCCTGAATCCCTCGGAATCCGCCTGCTACGCTGAAGGCCTCGACGCCTTTGGCGCGAAGTATAGAAGTTGCCAAGCGCGAGGCGTCTCCGTCGTAGCAGAGCACAAGAGATGGAAATCCTCGCCTGCCGATCTCCCCCATCAGTTGTGACGCCCCATCATCCTCAAGAAAAAGCGCTCTTAGACTCTTCCATACTTCGTATACCGTTTCGGGGTCCGCGAAAAGATCTCCGCCAGCGGTTGTAGCCGTCAAGCCACGTAGCGGCAGCGAATAGGATCCGCGTATATGCTGACCGCAGAATGACTGGGCGCTGCGCAGGTCGATAATGGCGCCGGATGACACAGTTTCCTGTTGTCCAATTCGTCCACACTTCGCCAGCTGCGGCTTATTAGACTGCTTGCCGTTGAAGCAGTTCTTCAGCCAAGACCATGGGGTAGATGCCTTATGGAATACCTTCTCGTATGGGATACACGCCGTACATAGATGCTCACCAATCGGCTTAGGATTGAGTGATTCTCGATTCGGACCCTTTGCGTAATAGCCGGTGCTAAACTTCCGGAGGGCTTCTTCCGGCTCGAAGATCCAGCGTTCGTCGTGTTTTTCTTGGTCACAAGAGAGCAGTATCTACTGAATATCAGCCTGCAGCTGGAATATCCCGCACGAAGAATTACGCACCTGATTTTCAATTGGGGCGAATTCATGGTCACCGAGCTTCTGAAAATAACCGTCGAGGTACTGATATGGCAAGTCGCTGCAGGTGAAAACACAGGTTATTTCGCCCGTCGAATGCTCCGAGAGCTCGCTCAGTCGTCCCCTTTGCTTCATCAGCTCCAGATAGTCAAGCAAGCCTTTGAGCGCCTCGCCTGAAGACGGCCCAGCGATTATTCCTTCGCGAGAGAGCAGCATCGACATCCGGTAGGAATCCACAGAAGAGACCTCGAGCTGGGCGTCTACTGTGCCCTTCCACGGGAAGCCACAGGTATGAAATCCATGGAAGTGTCTCGGGCCCGGGGTCGGGTCCCCGAAGACGTTGAAGACACTGGTTAGTGCAATTAAAGGTTAGGGAGAGTTCTTATTGCCAAATGTGGGCGAGAGACCAGACACTCACCCTACTACTTTAACAGATGGTTTTGAAGACTTGAGGTAGGCCCCCGCACCCGTAATGCAGCCTAACGAAGAACCCGCGTTAGTTGGGATTCCTCTGCGGCACCACACGAAGTATGTATGCCTCCTGCACTCGCCTCCTGTGCCCACTGTTGTAGAAAAGACCATGATCTCCGGCAGTTGTTTCAGAATCTGGGGTCCCGTCCACCGCTCGTGTGACTTCCAATTCTACATGAATTTCAGCGAGCCATGACTTAGCACTAATAAGTGGGCTTCCGGAGTTTATACGTTCTCATTGTCATATTGTCCTGGGTAAATCGTGCTCTCGTCCTCGGCCGCGAGTCGTCTCAGTCTGCTCATGATTCCGCGAGGATCAGTGGGCTCCTGCTGAGCTAAACCACCATAAAGGGACCTAGCGTAACGGGGGAACGTCAATCCGCGACAAGCCACCAAGATGATATCTGAATTAAACGGAGTCATGTATATAGATGAGACTCACACCTTTAGACCGAAGAAGCGCAGAAGCCTAAGCGAGTCCGGATGCTTCTTGTTTGTAACGTAGGCGGTAACATCTTCATTCCCCCACAGGACACGAGAGAGGATGCCGAGAGACAGAACCGTAGATCCCGAGCTCGCTTCGACAATCCTTTTCTCGGATGCCCCGTCTTGAGAAAGAAGCATTCCAAGGGCTGCATGGAATCTAGTCAGCCGACTGGACCAGTAAGGGTGGAAGAGGAGACAAAGTTATGTTATATATACCGGGTAGAGACTTCACATTGTGTGCAGGGAGGGCAGTGAGGAGCTTCGCGTAGATCCGAACACCATCACAACGAAAGGGGTTCAGACGATCAGGGATTTCCACCAGCGGGAGAGGAGGGTTATTATCTGGATCGAAGTAGTCCTTGACAGCGTCAGAGCCGCGAAATACGTTTAGATGTGTCATGTCTGGAGCCATCTAAGCGAGGACAATAAGTATTGCGAGCCGCATCAAATGATCTTGATGGTGCTAGGCTGGTGTTTTACGGTTCACGACTCCCTATGTGGGCAGGCAAGCGTTGCATTAAATATGAGGTCGCAAAAATGGGCTCAGTCGTCACGTACACCGTTTTTTGGCGATTCCTTGTCGATTGGACCTCCCCGCGGTCAACCCCTCCAGTCTTCACTCTCATCCGACTCCTGATTCTGCGTCGTTGAAAGGCCAGTAGGTAGGTACTTCTCACGTTTCGAATATGCGCGCTCCATTACGTAGCGACGGCCCAGGGTAGAGGTAGGCATATTTTGGGGTCGACAAAAGGACAAGAGCAACATTGCAGGGATCAACTCCATTGGGTCAAACCCCGTGCATGCCAAGATAATACCATACCAACACACGACACAGTCCGGAGAGAGTATTTTGCGCGGTGCAGGGATGGACGGGATGAGCAAGTTTGAGAGACATTTTCTGATCCGAGCTACACACCCTTTCCCCTTTTTCTCGCTTGCCCTCTTCTGGTATACCAGTCGAATTAAAAGGGGACAGGACCCACCATTCATTCGAAGTCGGCTTACAATTATTCTGTAAATATAGAGTCTTTACATGCTCAAATAAATCAATGACCACCTAATCACGACGTGCAAGGTCTGGGGAGTCCTAGCTGGCTATTCCTGTAATCGACTTTATTTCTACCATGCAACCTTGGCGCATTAAATTTCTTATCCGACACTAGTTTCACGACTAGCAGCCATGGGCTCAGTAGCGACCTCTCCAGATGGCCATTCTGGATGGATGACAGTACGCATTGGAAGGAGATCATGTTGGTGTTTCTTTGTCCCTATATGACGGGTTCTTTGCCTCTCTAACTCACAGCAACTAGTACGGCTTCAGACACTTCAGCAGCGTTCATTGACCAACCCTTCTGGTCCGAGGTATTGGTGCCTTGATTTAGAAGCGGGCTTGGTAGATGAATGTCTCACTGTCGCAGAACCTGAGGACCTCCATCATGGCCAAGAGAATGGGGCAGTGCCTGCTCACGTAGCTCTCCTTCAGGATGCCGTTACACTCCTATCCCATAATGGTCGGTCCAATGCTACCACAGTCATCAGAATCGTATACCCATGTGTCCAAGGCTTCGTAGTGAGAAGCGATTTTCTAGAGCGCAGACTAGAGGGGTGCGAGATTGTCAGCTCTGTGAAGTCTTTCCTAGCCCCCTTAGCTGAGGTGACCGCCGTCCCCACTCGAGATCACTCATGCAATAATACCTCCCCGGATGGCCTCCTCAACTGGATCGCGCGAGGAGTAGGGGGTATTGTTCTACGCCCTAGTGTCCTCGAACACCCAGAGGCGGCGTTAGAGCGCCTTGATGTTGAAATGCAGAAGCGTCTGACATTTCCGTGGTTCGTAAGTCGGCCGCTGCCACGCCAAAGAGTCTTCTGGGTACAGGGAAGGCAGAATATCGAAGGGAGCCGCCGGGCTTACGAAGCCGCTTGGGCGTTGGGCATTGACGTTGTCGTACTCGACCAGCCCGGCCACTGGCTCGAGGATCAGAGCAGCCCCTACGCATATCTTAGAGAAGCTTTCATCCCGGTCAGTATCGATGTGGATGACGGCTTCATTCAGCGCATCGTCGATGCCGTGAGATCTTACCCGCGACATGTCGACGGCATCGTATCTATCAGCGACGCACGATTGCCGGGCGTTGCTCGCGCCTGTGAGATACTCGGCTTACCCACATCGCCGTCTGCTGCGTATGCAATCGCAGGCGACAAAGGCGCGACTCGTCTACTAGAGGAACCCAATGGCCGGAACCAATTGGTAATCAGCACTCCCGAAGAGCTCGGCTCCGTATTGGAGCAGTCGAAAATTCAATTTAGCTACCCGCTGATTGTGAAGCCTATCACGGGCTGGAACAGCGATTGTGTGGCCAAGTGCAGCGACGAGACGGAGCTCCGCGCCGCGGTCCTTCGTGCATCCTCTCGGCATGCCAACTCACCTAACCGAAGCACAGGGGTGGTCATCGAACCATACATCGACGGCCCCGAAGTCGATGCCAACTTCGTACTCCTCAACGGCGAGATTCTATTCTGCGACATCACGGATGACTTCCCTTCCACTGGCGACTTGGCCGGCGGGGGATCCCAGCCCGCCGCAAACTTCATGGAAACTCTCATGGATGTCCCTTCGGCCCTGCCGGAAGCCGAAAAGGCCATGATGAGAGATTCACTCCGACAGAGCATTCTCCGGCAGGGCTTTCAGTCGGGCGTCTTTCACTGTGAAGCGCGCGTGCGACATTCGAAAGCTTATTATGCTCCAAGGACGGACAATGGCTTGCTCGATTTGCAAGTCACAGAGAAAAACGAAACGGCGGTGACCGAGGAGCCCTCATGTTACTTGCACGAGATCAACGCCAGGCCGCCGGGGTATATCAACACAGTCGCTGCGATGCTTGCGTATGGCGTAGACTATTATGCCGTCAGGTTGCTCTTGAGCTTGGGGGCACAAGAGGACGACCGCGTAATGTCATTAACGCAGCCTTTTCTGGGAGGCGAGCCGCAATACACTTTGGGCATCACCGTGCTACAGCCGACTTGTGCTGGTATTATGGCTTCTGAAGATGCCGTTCTCGAGATGATGGATAACTACCCATCGATGCGGGAGTTCATCGTCGATTATCAAACCTGCAAAAGGAAAGGAGACACGGTACAAGGACCCGACTCTGGCGAACTATGGTGCGTCGCCTATGTCACGGTTGCCTCTAGGACAGGCAGAAAGGAATGCTTAGAGATGGTGGAGGTGGTTCGGGAGAATTTTACATATAAGCTGGAGGGGGAATGAATTATGGGAAGGCCGTTGGGGTACGCTTAACTCGGGATGGATTTCATAACATTTGCTATCTCTTCTATCCCCTTATGCCCGCGGATGGCCCCAGTGTGGCCAACATATTAAGAAAATTAAATATTAACGCCCGATTAAGGCGAAACCAACGTTATGTTTTAAGAACCGGATTTAGTTTAACGCCTATTACGACGATTATTGGGTTTAGTTAACGAAAACAGGCGAAACTTATTAAAAAGCTCTTTTTTAAAGCTAAACCGATATATATATATATATATATATAAATACATATTACGTTAAATACTAATTTACATTTATCTTTTCTATATTATTATTTAACAAGAATATTATATTAAAAAATTACAATAAAACGTTTTAAGTATAATAAAGTTAAAAGTATTATAGTTCTTATAAAAAGTTATTTAGGCAAGGTCGTTAGGTTTAAGCCGTATTATCCAGGCTGAGCCAAAGACACAAAGTAATTACACCAATAATTAACACGATAAATACTCTACCTAAAAAAGTTATTTATAAATAATTAAATAAATAAATTATAGTTTTTATTTTAACATTGATGTAAGTATTAAAGATTTAAAATATATAATAAGTAATGAATAAAGGTATAATAAATAAATACATTTCTTTTAAAATAATTTATAATATGAAATATATAATATATAAATTATGAGAATATAAATAAAGAAAACGGATTTAAAATATATATTTATAAAGTAGGGTTATATAATTTAATAATAATAAATAACTATATATCTTGAATGAATTTATTTACTGTATTATAAAATATATACATATATTTTAATTATTAATACCTAAAATATATTTGGAATAAATATAACTTTTATATATAAAACTAATAGCAAGCTTTAGAAATAATATTATATTAAAGTAAAAATAATATATATTAATTTGCTATTTAAGTAGTATATATATATATATTATATTATATATTATCTTTTAATACCGTTCTTTTAATTTCGTAGTTTTATAATATATATTTTTTCTTATAATATATTTTAGATTTTATTAATACTTTAATTTATAATAAGAATTTTTATAATATTCATTTATATTTTTAATATAAATATTTATTAATAAATCTTTGAACTTTATATAATAAAATATAAAGCTTTTAAAGAATAGTATGTTAATAAGATAATTAACCTACCTTTATCGTTTCGAAATTAAGTAGTTTCTTTTAACGTAGTATAAACTTATATATCTTATAATAATCGATAATAAAGATAACTAGGTTATAAATAATTTAAAATAGAGTTTTTTAAATAACGCGTTTTTAAAAATAAATTAACTTTTTAGCTATAATAATAATTATTAAATTATATACGTAATCGTTAAAGATTTTATATAATTTTAAATCTTTATCAAGTGTTATATTATTTTTATATAAAATAAAAATATTAAATATAAAAACCGATCGTATGTATATATATAGTAAACCGGATTAAATATATATTATTAACCGTTTTAATAATATATTTTTATATTAAAGTATTGTTTAATATATAAAAGGTTTTATTAATAATGTATATACTTAATTTGTTAGAAAATATTTTATATTTAAATTTTTTAAAAATGCGCTTTTAATTTACTTTCTACCTTTTTATAATATAAATATTATTTCTAGTTTTATTAGTAATAGATTTTTATTCTTTTTTAATCTTTTTTATAGGGTTATTACAAACATTTTAACATTTTTATATTTTCAGGGTTAATATAAGTTAGCTATATAATACCGTCGAAATAAAAGTAATAAAGTCTTTTATATATTTTAAAGATTAAAACAGTTAAAATGATTAACGTTAATATAATAAAATATTCTAATAAATACCTTATTGTTTATTACATATTACAAGTAGTTATATATTAAGTATATATAACTATATAATAATATAAGTTTAGCAATTATATAATCTAGGTTTTTATATTATAAACTAATTAAATTCGCATATTTTCGAGTTTAAAGTATTATTTATTTATAATATAAGTAATCGCGGAATAATCTTTTTAATATATTTTATTAAGCTTATGTATATTTACTACTATTTATTTTAAGTGATTTTAATAAAGGCTCGTTTATAATAAGCGATATTTATATTAATTTATAATAATTTATTTATTATATATAAATAATATTATAACGGCTAGGCTTATTTAACTAACTATTAATTTAAGTCGTAGAGTTTATATTAATTATTATTGTCAGCAGTTACAGTAATTAAATGCAGGAATCTGGCAAAGTGCGTATAATTATTCTAGGAAAGATTAAAGAAGTCTGGGGGTAATCGCCTTTATATATACGTTTAGCTGTATAAAGGATGGTTCCTGGATAAAGGTTATTCTAAGTAGTATTTGCAGCTTAGACGTATTAGCCGTAGGTATTTGAAAGCACTAATTGCCGATACGCCCTTTTGCGTTAGGTGACCTTGTTTATGTGATTTTTTAAAATCAGATTTAAAACTTTAAGAAAATCTATTAAAAAGTTATTAAAATTTTCAGTTTATATAGGATTTGAACTTTTGTTTCCGTTATTTTCGTTTGAAGTGGGGTTGTGTAATTAACTGTTGTATTAAAAAGCCGGCTTTTTCGCTTTATTGTTTTTTCGCAATTATCCCGGAATACGGGGCCTATTTTTTCGAAACGTTTCGGACCAGGCTGGGCGTTAGTATAGGAAAACGTTTTGTATGTATTAATTTGTTACGTTAAAGGTTTTATAGCTTTAAAAATCGGTTTTATTTTTTAATAGTAATACTAGTAAGTAATTAAAATTACTGTTTTTTAGGTTTTTTTTTGTAAAAAGTTATTAAGTGAAAGTTTTTTTCCGGTTAGTTAAGGGATATTAATTAGTTATAAGTTATATATAGGATATTAGTACCTTTAGGTAAAAATTAACGTAAAAGGTTGTAAATACGTATAAATAGGTGATTTTATAAAAGGTTAAAGCTTTGAAACTAATAAGTAAATAGATACCTTCGGGTAATTGTAAAAAAAATATTGCGGTTGTCGTTCTTAATAACAAGAAATAGGTTTTAATAAGGAAACGCCCCTTTTCCCGTATAAAGGGAATTTAGCAGGACCATTTTTTTACTAATTATTTCGATTAAATTTTAAATATTTTTTAATTTTTTTTGTATTTTTTTAAATTTTAAATTAATTGTAAACCGTTCGAAATTTACCTTATTAAGTAGTTTTATAAATCCGTCGGCAGGATTATTTTTACTTTTTACGTATTAAAAGCTAATATTTCTTTTTCGGATTTCCTAATGTACGTAATAATATTTAATTTAAATATAACGTTTTTTTCGTATTATTTATGTTTTTTTTACCTATTTAAATATATCTATATTATCTTTTAAAATGAGAATAGGATTTTTAAATATAAGCCTTAACTTTATTAAAAAGTTTCTAATCCCAATTACTTTTATAACTGCTATTCCTGCTTTTACGTATTTTGCTTCCGTAATATATTTAATAATAATACTTTACAGCTTTAAAATCTACAAAATAAACGTTTTAGCTATAAAAAACATATAACCTATTATGGATTTTGCTAACTTATAATTATTTACAAAGCTTATATTTATTATTCCGAATAACTTTAAATTATTATATTTGTAATATAAATAATTTTCTTATAATTTCCGGTACCGAAAATATATATTTAATATACCGTTTAAATATCTCGGTAATCTTTTAATATATTCCTGGTATTTAGGTAACGGGTTGCTTATAAACTTTACCCAAATTAACGTTACAAACGTTATATCCAGTCTGTTAATACAATTCGAAAAATTGTATTTTCTTATTAAATTTACATATTTAAACGTTTTTTTTTTACTAATTACGCCGTTATGTTTTATAACGTACTTTAAATAATTCTTAACGAATAGTATAAGCTTTTTTTTTATCTTATCCAAGTTAACTGATTTTAGTAATTTTTCAATATATTATTATTAGTTTAGCTTAATATTTCCTGTTAATAAGGAACGGATAATTCGTATACTTAAGTACCAATCTGCGTTATTTAAGTCCTTAATTAAAACGTTCTTAGTAATCTTCTTAGCGATATCCTTAAAACGCTGTCTATTAGAACCGAAAAGCAGGAAGTTATTTATATATAAGGCGATAACGTTTCCTATTTTGGGGTTATAATATATCGCATTATTTAAAGTTAACGGATAAAAACCTTGTTTTGCAAATATCTTTTTTATTTTCTCCTATTAAGTAGCTCCGGCCTGTTTTAAACCGTATAGTAGGTTTATTAGCTTGATAACTTTTTTAGGGGAAAATTTATATGTTTCTTTGTTTTTTAAATATATGTTAAAATACTCCTTTAATATCGGAAACTGTTTTATATAAATATTTTTTTTTAATTTGCCGTTTAAATACGTAGTAATAAAATTTATTTAAAATATATATTACCTTAAAAAAACGGCTAACGTTATTAAAATCCTTTAATACATTGTTTTTACGGTATTTGCTATTATTTCGTTATAGTTAATTCCTTTTCGTTATATAAATTTTTTTACGTAAATACGTACTTTATATTTATTTAACTTTCTTATAAACGTATACTTTTTTCTTAATACCTATTTAGCATTAATAAAATACCCTTAAATAATTTCGCTAAAGAACGTAAACTTAAAAGTTCTATACGAAAAATTCTCTTTAATCTCTATAAAAATAACCTTAAATTATATCTTTCGTTCTAAGCTTTTTATAACTTCCTTTAAAGTCGGGCCGTTATCTATAATAATAAATAACTTATAAATGTTAATATCTAACATATTAATTACTTATTCGTATTCGTAAGCGTTCCGGATAACCTAATCGGCATTTTCAAAGTTACTAAAACGGTCTTTATTATTACTCGACGTTAATAAATTAAAATAAAAAATATATAAACCACTTTCGCCTTCGCCCTTTTAAATTAAAGCTAATTTTAACTTTTAAATTTACTTTAAAACTTTATTTAAAGCCTTTAAAATATATAACTTAAGGATAATTTTTTTCGGGCGTCCCCTTTTACGCTTAACCTGCTTAATTTCTTAATCCGTATCGTCCTTTAAAACAACGTTATTATCTTTATTTTTTACTCTTACGCCCTACTTTTAACGATATCTTAAACGTTTTTATACGGGTTATAAAAATAATTAAATAATATCTTTAAAACTAAAAGGTTTATCTAACTTTTTCAAATTTTTATAAATAGTAATATACGGTATTATAAATAATTTACCACCTTTTAACAGTTATACCTTATAATTATATATCCCTTAATAACCTAGCAGCATTCCTTTTACTTTACGGGCTACCAATTTTTTTAATCTAATTCGATAATTCTAATTAATTAAAACTATATACCTATTACCGAAAATTCGAAAATAACCGTTATCGAATTTATATAATTCCTTCGGCTTAAATACGTCCTTAAAATACTCGATTAATATTACATCTTTTACCGTAAATTAATTTATTTTATTAATAATATACATTATTACCTTTATTACGAAATCCCAGAAATATATAAAGATTTTTATCTATACGGAGATTATATGCATCTTATTTTATAAAAACTATATTCCTCGTTTTATAACTCCGTTCTAATATTAATTATATACGTTGGAAATTATTAATTCGATATTTTCTATAACACAAAAATTTTTAATTATTATTATACCAAACTCCTTACCGCCGTTAAAACGCAAAATCTATATTTTTTTATATTTACCTTTTTCGTCCAGTAATAACATTTTTAAACGTTTTATAATTCGTATAATATACGCGTATAAATTCTATTAAATTTTATCCTTACTTTTAAACGAATAATACTTTTTATAACGTAATAAATCATTTATAAAAAAACTAAAATAACCCTTATTTTTAATACTAATAAATTTAATTAACCCTACGTCGCACTAAATAATCTCTTCCATATATTTCTTTCATCTTTAAAAATCTATAAACGGTATTTTCCGTATCTTCCCTTTATTATACGCTATACAAAAGATATTCTTTATATCGTTAAAATTTAAATTTATTCCCGTAAACCTTTTAATAATCCATACTAATCGTTCGGTACTAAAATAACAAAAGTAACAGTATTAAAAAATAATTTTCTTTATAACTTTATCCGTTATTAAAATTTTCCCATTTTTAAAAACGTTCGAAAATACGCGTTTCAAATTATCTACTAGGTTATCGCCGTTTTCCTTACCAGGTACCTCCCCTAATACTAATCCTTATTAATAATTTTTATCATTTACTAAATTTAAAACCTTAATCATAAATTCCGGTTTCCCGTAAAACCATAGGAAAAATCCTTTTCGAAAAACGTTAATCGTTAACAACTAAATCCTATCAAAACTTATTAAAACGTTACGATTTAAATAACCTCACTTTCTATAAAATATCTTCTCAGAAAACACCTTTAAAAAAGATTATTAATATATAACGTATACCTAATTATAATTTCGTTTCTCTCTTTATTAAACCCTTTTAAAAGCTATTTAATAATATTAACAAAAATAATAATTACAGGTTCTTTACCTATTAGAATTAAGGTTCCCTTAAACTTAATATCTATTATAATATTCTTCTTAAAATTACTAATATTATTCGTAATATTAACGTTCGTTTTTAAATCCTAAAATAATTTATCTAAATTATTCCCGTAAAAGAAATAAACGTACAAAAATATAACGTTTCCTATAATAATTCCTTTAAAACATTTACCTTCCTATAGCTTTAAATAATTAATTACCTAAGCTTTAATATATTTACCTATTAAAACTCCTTAGGCTTTAAAGCGTTCCGCCGTTAAAACTTTTTAAACTTTAAAATGTTTAACTATTAAAACTTTTTAAGTTATTTTTTAAATTATTTTATCGTACCATTATATAAAATCCTCCAGCTATTATTTTTTAACGTAAACGTTAAAAATTTTTCCGTTTAATCGGTACAAATCTTTTAAACCGTTAAAAATAAATTATTTTTTATTCCTATTACCGCTATAAACGTTACAAAAGTTATTACTTTAATTATTTTATCCATTATTACCCTAATATTAATTACATTTTCTTTTTTTTCTTTTACCGTTTTTTTCCTTTTACGGCTTAAAATAATTTTTCGCTAAATATCCGTATTTACTACAGTTAAAACAAAGTAATTTTCCATTCTTATTTTATACGGGCTTATTATCTCGGAAATTACTATTATTATTATTACTTTTTCCTTTACCTCTCTAAGTATTATAAAATTTCCCGTTCTTTTTTTTATTAATATAATTATAAAATTCGTTATTAAAATCGTCGATTAGCTACTGGAAAAAATAATTAATTTACTTAAGCACTAATTAAATCGTCTTATACCAGCTACCGGCGCAATCCTCCACAACAGTAAAAAACATAATAATCTATTCCTTTAATCTAAGCTTTATATTACAGCCTTTAACCTTTCGTAACAGCTTTTAAAACTTCGTAATAAACTATACGGAATCTCCTCTATCGTATATAATCTTACTAAGTTTTTTCTAAAAGGACCTTTACCTAACCTTACTTATTATTACGTAAATCTTTCTAAAAATCCTTAATATCTTCGTTCCTTTCTTAATACTTATAATTAACTTTAACGGCACCCTTTTATATATCTTAATAATAACCTTTATAAAACGTCACTAATTAAGTTATTTCAACTTCATTCCATCCTTATAACTAATCTTTTTAAAAGTAAATATTAAAACGTTACTTTAAAATTCCCAATTAACCTAACCTGCTAAATAATTTTCCTTATCCAATAAAAAATCAAAACATTTTTAACGTAACTTTACATCATTACTAAACTTCTTAAAATTTTTCTTTCTTTCCTTTAAACAAACGCCTAACTTGTTAAAACTATCTAAACTACTAAGGCTTAAAAAGCTACTAAAAATACTAAGGGAACTGTTACGACGGCTTTTTCGTCTTCAAAAACCTTTAAACGAATCTAAAAATAACCTATTTAAATCGTCAGGGTCCTTACGTACCACACTTTCTTTTTTACGTAACTTCTTTTTTTCGCTTTTCTCCCTTTTCGGGAAATTAAACTTCTTAATAAACCACCTCCTTAACTACGTTTCGCTTTTTTTTAAAAGGTTAATCTCTTCTACATCGTTTTCGACGGCGATAAAAACTTCTTATAAACTTTCCGTCCCTTAAACGTTTTATAAAACGTTTCTACGAATATTTGCACTTCGTAAACTCCGTATCGCCTTTAATTAAAACAGTCTTTATTAAAGTACGCCCCTAAACTAAGGTATATCCAATAATTACTTTACGATACTATTTATTCGTTTTATTATATCGTTTTTTCTTTTTTATTAAAATTTTAAATTTTTAATTTTATCCTTAACCGACTTATATCTATATTTTCATACCTTAACGTCTTCCTTAATCTTATTTAAATTAATACTTAAGGACGTATAAAGCTTATTTAATTTTAATTAAAGTTATTATTTTTATATAAAGATCTTATATTAATTTCTTAGTTATCGTTATTAAAGTAATAAGGCTTTTTCCGTAAAAATCTCGAAAGCAGGTTTTTTTCCTACCGTTACGTTTATCGTAAGCTTTTATTTTTCCCTTTTACTGTAAAATTTTTCGTTTTAAAAATCCTCCTAATCGAAAAAAAAAAAAAAATAAATCGCTATTCGTATATTTCCTATTTCGCATAAAAACAAAACCCTTATCGGGTAAACTACTTTATTTAACTACAAAAAACTACCTTAAAATACGTTCTTATTATTCGCTTACTATTATTAACCGCTTATTTTCTTTTAAGTTAAATAAGCAACTCCCTTTTAAATCTCGTATTTTCTTTATTAACTTAACTTATAAATAATTACTCCGTTTAACGTATTACGGTTACCAATTAATTAAAAAATGCTACCATATTAACAATTACAATAATTAAATACAGGAATCTAACAAAATACATATAATTATTCTAGGAAAAACTGAAAAAATCTAAAGGCAATCGCCCTTATATATATATTTAACTATACAAAAAATAGTTCCTAAATAAAGGCTGTTCTAAGCAGCATCTGCAACCTAGACGCACCAGCCGTAAGCACCTAAAAGTACCAATTACCGACAGTTATATTATAAAATCTAAGTAACTAAGGTAATTTAATTACGTTTAATAATACTAAAGACGTTTTAAATATCCAAATTATATTATAAACTGGTATTATTTAAATTATAAAAATAATAAATATATATATTCTTATTAACTTACTAGCTTACCCTTAGTAAGCCGGTAATTTAACTTATTAACTTACCTTTCGTAAACCGGTAATTTAATTACGTAACTTAACCTATTTAAGTCCTATTTCGGTTTATTAAAATCGTTTCCGGAATTTCCTTCTTATCGGGTCGTAATATAATCTCTCTTTTTTTAAAATTCCTTACATTTAAGGATTTTTTCCTTTTGCGTAAGTCCTTATTTTACCATATCGAGTCGCGTTATTAAAAATTATTCGTATAAAATAAAACAACGTTATATAGTAACTAACTTAATTAATTTAGAAAATTTTAAAACGATACCGTATTCTTTTTACTTCTTTAAAAAGTTTTAATTATTAAATAATATCGGGGGTTTCCCGTTATAAATAATGCGTTTATTATAATCGCTTTTATAATAATACTAGTATTTCCGTAACGATAATTAACTGTTATATCGCCGAGGTTCGTCTTTTAAAAAAGAAGAAGCTTACCGCAGAGCAAGTTTTTGCCGAATTTTTAGCTCGTTTTTCCCGTATACGTAAATAACGTTAATATTACTAGATTTAAGGCGTAAAGTTTGTTAACCGTATTTTATAATCCTTAGATAAATAAGACAAGTTTAACCGTTAAAAGTTAGAGTTAATAGTAATTATTTAAACCTTTAGTAAAGTTAATATTATTAATTAAAGTACTATTAATTAAGGTTTACTTTTTTTAAATAACATATATTAGGATATATTTATTACAGGTTTTTCCGTTATTAGTAAAAACTTTTTTAATAAACACTGGGTACCGATAAGGTTTTTTGCGAGTTTTTAGGTGTTTTCGGAATCTAAGTAGTTTTTTTATTTAACCAGGTATTAGGTAAGTTTTTTTTTTTATATATCGAAAATTTTTTCCGTTTTATAAGTTAGTATATTTTTTTCTACCTTTTCCTTGTACCTGGTATCGATCTTAATGGTGTTCGTTATTAATTTAAATAAAGAAATATAAAAAATTAGATAAACTTTAACTTTAGGTAATAATTGTAATTAGTAGCTATTTTTAAAGATTTTTTAATAATTTTATATGGGCCGATATATTTAAAATCGAGTTTTTAGTTTAAGCGTCTGGTTTTAAAGTTTTTAGTAATTAGATAAATTATTTCTTTTTTTATAAAGGTTAGTTTATTTAATTTTTTTTAGTTATAATATTTGTTTATTTGCTTACGTATAAATTAAAGTTTTGTTTTTATTTCCTGCTATAATTATTTAAGTTATTTCAAGGTATCGATTATTTTAATATTAATTAATTTTTTTTTACGTTTTTTTATAAATTTCTAGAATAAAATTACAATTATCGGTTATTAGGGTTGTTTTAATATAATCGTAATAGTTAATATTATAAGTTAGTTATATAATAGATAATTTTTTAACTTAATTGTTTTATTTATAATTAATATAATATTATGAATACGTTTTTAATATTTAGTTGGTTTTTTTTATTTATCCGTTTATTTGTAATTTAAAAGTATTTAATAGTTTATAATTTACGTTAAATTATGTTATTAGATTTTACCAAAATTTTAAAGTAAAGGTTATGTTTTTATTTAAAATAATTTTTGATAGTAATCTGTATATGTTGAAAATATGTTTAAAGAAAAAGCATATTATTTGTTTGGCGTCCGTATCTTTATTATAAGCTAAGAAATAAGAAAATTTTGTAAATTAATTACCTATTTCGAAAATGCTGTTATAATATATATTTATAACTAGATTTTTTAATAAAGGAAGTTAAATAATAAAATCGAATATAATTAAATTTTATAGTCGTTTAGTAATTAGTAATAGCTGTAGTTTTCCGTATAGTTTATATTATTTAGCCTTAGCCCTGAATAAATGTTATATTAATATATAATTTTTTATATTATTAATTTTATTTTAGGAAAATAATATCTTCGTCGTCAGCGTTTTAAAGTTTTATAGATTTTTAGATATTTAGGTAATTAGTATTTATGTATTTTGTATGTTAGATTTTTTTGATATTTTTTTAGTATATGAATTTTGTTTATTTTTAATTTTCAGGTAGCTTCTTATAGCGTTGTCGTACTTTTTGGTATATGTTTAATATAGTTATTTTAATGGTGTTAATACGTTGTTATTAAAAGTACTTTTTTAGTATTCAGTTGAAAATAGTTTGTTATATTTTTATTTTAAGTTTTTTTAGGTTTAGTTATTTACTGAAAGTATCCGTTTTGCAATTTTTTTTCCCGATAAATAATAATATAATCGAATTTTAATAAATATTCCTTGTAACGTAATTATCTTTTAATTAATTCCCTAGTAGTCGCGAAGTAAAAAATATTTTTATATTTGGTACATATTTTTACTTAATATTTATTTTTTTCAAAATAATGTTTAAATTTTTTAAAAATTTTAACGATAGTTAGAAACTTTTTATCGTAAATAAGGTAATTTAACTTAATACCGTATAATTTATAGGAGTAAAAAGCGATATGGTATAATATTTCTTATTTATTCGGTTAATAAATTACCGTTTTTAAAGCGAAATTTAAATCGTTAGTTTCGAATTTTATTAGTTTATTTAGGTTGTATATTATTAAAACGGGTTTATTAGTAAAAGCGTTTTCAAGTTATTAAAAGGATTTTTTTGTAGTTAAAATTTATATAAATCGTCGATCTTTTTTAATAAATTACGTAAATAGCATAATAATTTTATTAAAATGTTATATAAATCGTCGGTAGTAATTAGCGAATCTAAGGAATGCTTATACTTTAGTAATATTAGTAAGTATTTTTTAATTTTTAATTACGATAATCTTTTCGCGGTTTATTTTGATATATCTTAAGGTAATAATATATCCTAAATACTTAACTTTTTTGTCGCAGAAAAGGGCCCCCCCTAGGAGCTATAGGAATTACTCGGAATAACGTTAATTCTCTCCGAAGCCCTATATCAGTAGATTACACTACCAAGTAGGCTCACCGCTTCCTAGCTTTTTAATTATCAATATTAACCCTTTTAAAAGCTGTACAGCTATTCCCTAGTAAATATAACAGTTATAAGCCCGGCAGCGCTGCTGTTTAAAATAACTTTAATTACTTAGTTAAAAAATATATAACTTGTCCGTTTTATTTAATTAATCCTTTTTATTCGACCTTTATTTTTCGTTTTCGTTAATTCCGTTAATTAAGCTAATATATTAATCGACCTATCCTAATTTTCCGTAATCCTTATTACCGGAAAAAAACTTCGTAACTGCAATACGTAACTTAATTAATATACGCAATTTCGCTACCACGTTCGTTTCCGAGGTATATAGCGATATATCGACCTTAATACCGCAAACGCTCCGTACTTAAATTTCGCAACGCCCCCAGCAACGCCCGCAGTATTTGCCATAACGTCCGCAACGTTAGCCGTAACGTCTACAAAACCTATAACGGGCAGCTCAGGCAAAACGTCTTAAAATAAGCCTTAAAATAAGCCTTAAAGCTTAAAGGAATAAGTTATATTATCGTCCCGATATACCTCGTTATAAAACTAAATTAACGCTATAATAAATAACAAAATCCTCTCGTCGTACCTATGAGAATTAAACCTTCTTTACCCCGATAATAATTTCTCGATTTAAAGGATCGTTCGGCTATTAAAAAAAAAGTTTGTCTTTACCGACAAAAATACGGCAAATACGGTACGGCTTCAGTATATCGCCGCTTTGGAACTAATGAAAATAGGAATATTTCCGGCAAAATAATACGTTACGTAATACGATATATACGTTCGTATTCGAACCTATAATATTCCCGAAATCCAAAAACGTTTAATAATATAGTAATTTTTATTTACTATCGCTTAACGATTAAATTTAACGTAAGCTTAATACGAGTTAAAAAAATTCGCGCGTACCGAAATATTTGGAATATTTATTACGTTACTAAAAAATTACGGAAAATGGTATTTAACGTTTATATATTAACGGAAATAATTTAAAAATAAGGGAAGGAATAGGGTATTCGTAACCCTAACAAAAAAATCGCCAGGATCAAAAAGATATTACTGCCCTTATTTAACTACTTTAACGCAAAAATACCGTTAAACCCCGGATAAATACCATAAACTTTTAATAACTTTTAACAAAGCCCTTCCGCCGGGCGTCACGTATCCAGCAATCGGAGATAGCTAGCTTAAATATATAAAGAAACGTATTTAGCTGAACGAATAAAAAAAATCCGCGAACAGATAAAAGCTATTCCGGATAAATTTACGTACGGCAATATCACTGCTTAAAGAGCTTATAAAATATAACCGGAATATTTCCTTTTTCCCCATTTATTTATCGACGGCGGTAAACACCTAAGATCGGATATATAGTACTTTACTACTTTTTATCTTCCCCAAAGGAACTACCCGTAAGGATGCCTAACGCGGTAGTTAAAGGGCTATATATACACCTTTTCAACCTAACGGAGTTCGCCCGTAAAGACGCTTAGCGTAACAACTGAAAAGGGACGCCATACACCTCCAAAAGACTAGTTCCCGAAAGCCGGTTCCTTAGATAAGGGGTGGTAAAAGCGTTATATCTGCAAGCTATTTAATCCGCAAGCTATTTAATCGCTATTTAATAACTTTATTTCCTTTATATCTAACTTTTTAAAAGCGTTGGATCTAAGGGGTACCTATAAGGGTAATCCTTTTATTATAGAAACAAAAAAATCAGAAGGTATATCGCAGAAAAGGGCCCCCCCTAGAAGCTATTAGAATCACTCGGAACAACGTTAATCCTCTCCGAAGCCCTATATCAGTAAATCACACCACCAAGTGGGCTCACCGCTTTCTAGCTTCCTAGTTATCAATATCAACCCTCTCAAGAGCTGTACAGCTGCTCCCTAATAAGTGTGACATTTTTAAATGTAAAAGGTACTTTTTCTTGCGTTAATTAAAAGGTTAACGTTTTATAAGATTTATAGGATTTTATAAACGAATCTTGCGTATTTATTTTTTATTCCCGAATAAATAAGGGTATTATCGAGATAATATATAACGAAAATATTAGAATATTTCCGGAGTACGTAATTAATTATCCGTTAAAAAGTTATTAATATATTCGTAAGTTCGAAAAGTATAAAAAAGTATTTAAATAATTTATATTTTATTTTAAAAGTTATTTTTTATTTGTTTCCTAGTTTAATTCGAATCTGGTTATACCTTTTTTGTAAATTTAACGCTATAAATTATTTAGCGTTTTATAATCGATTCTTAATATTAATAATCAAAGGTAATAGTATTTTATTTTTAATAATAATGTTATTAAATTAGCAGTAGTCGATAATAAGTTACAATCTTCTATTTTTTCGCAGGACGAAAAATATTAGATATCCGATTAACGAATTAAAACGTTATATATATTCTTTTCATAATTTATCCTTTAAGTATTTATAAAACGCGTATAGCTTTATTTTATGCAGGTTAATAATAAAGTAAAATTTAGTTAAAACCCTTTTTTTAAGGACGATTTTATAATTTTATTTATTATAGTTTAATAATTTAATATTAAGTTTTTTTAAAGGAGTTTTTTATACTTTTAATATTATAGTAATATTTTTACTATTTAGTCTAATAGTTTTTTGGGTTATATTTATGGGTCGACGTTTATTTATTAAAATTATGCTTTAAGATTTATCATAACGTACCGTATTTTTTTATTATACCTTTTATTTTAAATATATTTTATTTTTTTAGGTAATAAGGCTTTTGTCGTAATTTTATGCCTGTATTTGTCGTTCTTGTCGATTAAATATTAAAATCTTAAATCTTTTTTAATTCTTTTTACGTTAGGAAATAAGCGAAAATTTACTTAATCGATTTTTTAATTAATTAAGGGGTTATATTAACGTAGATATAATTTTCTTAGGATTATATTGTCTTTATTTAATAAAATAATATCGAAATTAATAATTTACTTTTTTTCCTTTAACGAAAATCTCAAGGTAATTAATTGTATGTTTAATTTATCCGTTATCGTAAGTAAATTTCTAATTTTCGGTATTTTCGACCTTATAAGGATAACGTTTTTCTTTTTATGGCAATTTTAATTAATTTATTATTTTCGAATTAATATAATTAACAATTATCGTTTTATAAGTTGTTATTACGGTATACTAATTTTTTATCATTCGTATTTTCATTATAATAATATCATTACCTATAATTCCGATTATTATATTTAAAACATTTTTAAATTATTATAGTTTAACGTTTTTTTTCCATTTATTTATGGCTTTTTTATAGGTGGTGCCGATCTTTTAAAGTTTATAAAAGTTTTCGTAAAATCTTCTTATTCCGATTATTCCATATTCGGAATTCTTTTTATTACTTTTCTATTTACCTTATTTGTTTTTAAAATTGTTTAAATTACTGTCGTATATTTTATTATTCGCGTATTTATTTTATAAATTTTTTAATTTAGTGTGTAACAATTTCGATTACCTTTTTATCCGGCAGTATTAATCAGGAGTTATCGTTTTTTTATTAGTTATTATACAACCTTTTATTCTTTAATTCCTACTAGTTCTTTTTAGCAAAACTTTTAATCTTTTTTTTAATTGCTTTTTTATTTTTAGGTTCGTAATAAAAACTAATTAAACGTTTAAGTTGGTAATAATTCGCTAGCAATGTTTTTTTACCGTTTTTTAAAATAGCTGTTTTTTAGTTTAATAATTGTATTAGCCGAAATAATATATTAAGTCCTTTTATAGGTATAATTCCCCGGGTGGCTAATTTTATAACGTTACCTACTGGTTGATTTCGTTTTTTTTAAAACGATTTAAGGTGTTAATATTATTATTAATTATTTTTATTAGTTTCTGCTTATTTTTTAAAATTAAATCTATTCTGGTATATTCGAGTAATATGTTAATAAATTGTTTCTTTCTAGTTCTGGTAAAATTAATATCTGGGTTTTTTATGATATATAACGTAGGTTTTCGTATATTTTTCTATTTATGCAGAGGAAAGGGGTTTATTTTATTCGTGGTATTCGGTTAACTAATCCCGTAATACCCGTTGATTTCGTTTTTATCGTTATTTCTCTTATTAGGATTAAATAAGTATTTTTTTTCCGGTAAAACCTTTTTATTCCTAATGATTTTTATATTATTATATTACTGTATATCGTAGTTATATTATGTTGATTATTTTGTTATCTTTTTTATTATCCCTGGGTTGTTCTTCGGGTATTGGTTTCTAGTTTTTTATTAGAGGTTTTTTAATTTGTTATATTAAAATGTTTTATATTTAATTTTCCTATAATTAAAGTATTTAAACGGCGCTCGTTTTTATTATCGAATTGTTCCGATTTCTATAGGGCCAGGTTAGGTCTTAAAAAAGTGAAAAACGTAATTCGTTTATTTATTTAATTAGATTTATTAAATTTAAATCGTAAGCTATACTAGCTTTTTTTTTTTTTTACCGTTTTTTACATTATCGGTTATCTATTTTTATTATTTCGGTGATATATTTATCCAGGGTAATTAATCGTTTAAGTTTAATATTTTTATTTTTTACGTTATTCTTTAGTTTTTTATAAAATATGTTAATTAAGATATTATTTTTGTTATTTATTTATTTTACTTTAGTTATTAAGTTTCGAAATTTTATTATATATTTGGATGCTGGTTTTTTCTGTTATAACTGTAGGATTTTTTATATTACGGTTCGATTTTTAATTAAGCTTATCGAAATTAGCTTTTAGTTTTTTTTCGAAGTTAGAGTAATTCGTAAAGAGTTTTCTAGTGGAATTTTCTATATCGCCCTTTATATTTTCCAGGTAGTTTTTTATAATTAGCTCGAACCAGTTAAGCGCGTTTTCTGTAAGGAACGCCGTGACGGTAAGGATTTGGTTTTCTGGGTTATTAAGAGTTAGGAATCGGAAATATATTAGTATATAGGTATGAAAATTCTGCATAAAACTTTTTTTATCGTAAGGTTAAGCTTTTCTAATTTTAATTTTTAAGGTATTAAGGTTTTTTTAATCTGTTTTTTAAGTTATTAAACTTTAGCTTTTAGTTTTTTAAGTTTATTTTAAAGCTGTCAAGTACCGTTTTTTAAAATATTAAGTATTATCTTAATAATTAGAAATACTATTAAAAGTATAATAATATTATTAAATAAAAGTTTATAACGTATAACGGTTAAATTTAATTAATTAATTAATTAATTAATTATTAAATTAAATCGTACGGTTTATATTAATAGTTATGTTATAAGATTTAAGTAACGAAAATAATATAGTTATATTTGGTAATCTTAAAGGCGTTTTAAATAATTAAGTTATATTATATGCTAATATTATTTAGGTTATAAAAATAACGAATATATATATACTTATTAGTTTATTAGCTTATTTTCTATAAGCCGATAATTTAATTTACTGGCTTATCTTTTATAAGCCGGTAATTTAATTTACTGGTTTACCTTTCGTAAGTTGGTGATTTAATTACGTAACTTGATTTATTTAGGTCCTGTTTCGGTTTACTGGGACCGTTTCCGGGACCTCCCTTCTGTCGGGTCGTAACAAATATGTACTAATTCTTAAACTATACTTTTATTTTTTATTATTAATTCTGTTTTAATATAAATAAGTTATTAAATATAAACTATAAATTTCCTACTTATATAATATTAATATTATTAATAATGTTAGTTTTAAATATTTTAATATTAAATAAAACTCTATTATATATATTTTATAGCTTTTTATTACTTTAAATTCCTATTAAAAACTTTATAAAAATCCCTTTTATTTCAACAATTACTATTATTATTATTATAATTTTATATTTTTAAAAAGACTTTTTAATTACATATTACAAAAATAATATTATTTAAGTATTTAGCTGTATATATATAAGTTACTAATAAATATAATAATGTAGGCAAATTATGTTACATTCTTCAGGTTATAGTTCTGGTATGTCCTAGTTCTAGGTTCCTTATTTCCAACTGGAGGGGAAAGCAGCTAGATATAACTTCGGCTCTTTTATCTTTGCAATCCTAGGGCTACAAATCAAAGCCCTTTTAATCCTTTCAACCTTTAATAATAAATCACCACATTTACCGACACGCCCTTATGGCCCTAGGGTTACCATAAAGCTATCCAAACCTTGCCGTTACCTTAAAAGCCATCAAAAAGTCTTTTTATCCGTCCTATATAAATCCTACAGCCTTTCCGGGATAAAGTTAACTTCGCATTCTATACTACGCTTTAACCGTTTATCTAAGCTATTCCTCCGTTTCGGGCAATTTTTCGCTATATAGCCGTATTTATTATAAATAAAGTAAAGTAGCTAACCTTTTTTGTTCCATAAGGGCTTATTCCACCGGTTTTGCTTCGCATTATAGCTATTACCACTTCCTTTTTTCAAATCCTTTTTTTTCCCTCGAAATTCGGCGATAAAGTCGTCATATACCTTAATCATCTCCGTCGTTCCCTTTATAAGTCCAGTAACGACTGCCATAAGGGCTTCTTAACGTTAGCAATAACCGTAACGGCTAATTTGGCTTTATTAATATGGCTAAGCTTCGCCGAATCACCGTTACGGTACCTAACCGCTATCAGGGCTACTTAAACAGCCGTTTTCCATATTTCCCAGTTGTTACTACCTTGCAGCCGATTTTTTTCGTTAAGCTTGAATTTATAGTTTTTTTAGTCCAGGTACGTATCCTTTTTTTTTTAACGTTACCCGACAGCTTGGCGAACGCCTTTATTAATTGTTCCATGTCAAAGCCCTCCGGCTAACCCACGTTTTTTCCAGACGTTGTTACTTTTTCAGTTGCCATCTTGGCTTTCTCTAATCCTTTCTGGGGTTTTTTTTCGAATTCTCGTTCGAATCCTTTCGGATATTACCGCGTCGACGAGCCCTCTGCTTCTAATCGACAACGGCCACTGCGTACGCGGGCGCTTCTCCGGCGACTAAGGGGACTTTAAAATTTTTTCCAAGGTCGAGCCTTCGCAGTTTCCTTGCTTCAAAGCGCCCTTATGCCGAGCCTGCCGTTTTTCTGTCCTAGCCTTCTGTACCGAAGCGGAGCAGTACCTCGAATATAATATAAACTGGATCAGGATGTTAATTTTTCCAGGAGACGAAACCGGAAGATGCTACCATGTGGGCAAATTGTGTTGTATTCTTCGGGCTATGGTTCTGGTGTGTCCTAGTCCTAGGTTCCTCATTTCTAACTGGGGGGGAGAGCAGCTAGATATAGCTTCGGCTCTTTTGTCCTTGTAATCCTAGGGCCACAAATCAAAGCCTTTTCAATCCTTTCAACCTCCAACAATAAATCACTACATCTGCCGACAAGTAATTGATTATTAAAATGTTAAAAGAATTAAAAATACAAGAGATATATGGTGTTGCTTTTCTCTTATAAATAAAAAATAAAAAATATCATATAATTGCCTATATAATAATAGCTTTTAATTCCTTTTTTTAATAAAAGTAATATTATAATTTATTTATTTTATATTATATTTAATATATTACTTTAAAATGGCAAAGTTAACGTAAAGTTTTTTAAACCACTATTTATCGAAAAGAATCCGGTCGGTTTTTATTAAAAAAAGTTTAATATCTTTTTTATATAATTTATTAAAAAAAGTTCATATTATATAATAATTATTATTAATTAAAAGTACAAGTTCGTCGATGTAGTAACGTTCGAAATAAATTAAAAAAAGTAGAAAAAGGTAAAATAAGGTTTAAGAAAATAATAACGTCCGTAGAAAAACTAAGTTAGTTGAAAAGCTTTAATATAAAATAATTAATAAAAATATTCGCCAAGCTGTAGAATAAAAATAACGTCGCGAAGAAAATATATAAGTATTTAAATTTTTAAAAAAAAATTAATTTTAACCTTAACAAAAAAAGATTAATTACGAAATAATAATAAAAAAGCTATATAAAACACGTTATTTAAATAACTTTAATAAAGATTAAATACGATAATAGTAATTTAATAAAATTTACCTATATTAATAATATTAACTTAAAACTCGTAATTATTATTAACCTTAAATAAGCTCTAATAGTAATCTTTATTAAATTTATTAAAAGAACGAAAATAATTAAAATATTAAAATATTTATATAAAACGAAAAAGTATCCTTTAATATTTAAAATTTAAAACCTGGCTTTTATATATTAAATAAAGTATTAATCGATATTCGATATTAATCTATATAATTAATATTTAAAATCAAATATAACAGTATAACAAAGTCGATATCGCTATTAACGCTTAATAATAAATTAGTATATTTATTACCTTAATTTAAAAATATAGTAGTAATATTTAAAAAGGGTATATAAAAGAAATCCTTTAGTAATACTAAATAATAACGGTAAATCAGGTATACAACGATTTTATTATCGAATTTCGAGGGAACAATTCGAAGAAAAAACGTAGATTATAACATAAAGTAAAACTAATAAAATAAGCTCTTATAAAATAAAAAAGGCCGGCTACTTAATTTCACCTATAATAAATAAGACTATATAATAAAGAAAAACCTAATAAAACGGAAATGTAATATAAAATATAAAGTTATATTTATTTTAAAAGAGTTAAAGAATATATATAAAACGGAGGAAAAACAGTTTAATAATTTAAAAAGCGCGAATAAGGTAAAAAAAATTCTAAATAGCATTATAACAACCTTACAGCGATAAGAGCGTAGTAATAGATATAGTAATTTATTATTAAAACTTTTTTAAAAAGAATAAAAGAGCTTTATTTTATAATGTTAAAATTATAAGAATAAAAAGCTAGATTTATATCTAATAACTTCTTCTCTTTATAGGCAAAATTAAGTAACCTAGAATTAATAGAATACAGAATGCCTGTTTTAAGATTATAATATAATTGCTAATATAAGTTAACTTATTTACTAAGTACGTATATAAAGAATTAAGTCGGACCCCCTCCTTATACGCTTTACCCCCTTAACGAGTTACTTTATAACCGCGTTACGCGTAAATTTATTTACTGAATTTCTTTTCTTATAAAAACCTATTTACAACTTTTTAAAAAATTAAAAAAAAAATTATTAAAATCTACGTTTAAGAACGATATATAGC
The DNA here is from genome assembly GCA_004155055.1 of Monosporascus sp. CRB-8-3. Taxonomy (NCBI): domain Eukaryota; kingdom Fungi; phylum Ascomycota; class Sordariomycetes; order Xylariales; genus Monosporascus; species Monosporascus sp. CRB-8-3. The sequence continues at coordinate 67,396 of QJNZ01000081.1, forward strand.
TTGTAGTTTAATTCCGTATAGCGTAGACGATTAACGAAATAACGTTTAAAAATCTCTACGTTTAACGTATAAAGATTATTAAGTTAATAAGCGATATATTATAGGGTATAATTATAATATATTTATACGAAGAAATGTTAAGAAGACTTAAAGAATTATTACGAATTTTTAAAAATCTTTAACTTATTACCTGCTTATATAAATTAAATTAAATTTTAATCCGCTATATTACCGATTTCGCCTCTACGTATAAGGGCTTTTAATTAATACCGGTAATTTTAAATACTTAAAATTAAAAATAACCTATTTTCTAGATCGTAATTTTTATATTAAAACTTTAAATAGCAAAACCTTTAAATATAAGCGTTTAAATACTGTTTTATCTATCTTTATTAATATATTGCTAAACTATTTCGAATTGCTCGTTATTAAAGTCATTTAAGAACATAAGAAATATAACGATATTAACATATATATAATAAATGGTATAAAGGAAAGTATTATCGTTTTTAATAATGTATTTAACATTCGCATTTATAAAGGCTGTTTTTAATCGATAGTAAATTGTAATAATAATTCATCTTAATATTAATAAGTAGGTCTGTTTATTATTTAAAATCATTAATAGCGGTAATATATAATAATAATAATTTCTTAATATCGATAATAAAATATACGAAAATTAATATTTTATTAATGTTAAATGAGTATATAAAGTTTTTATATCTTTTATTAAATAGGCGAATATTAAAAATAAAGAGTATTATTAGTAGACAGTTATAATAGTCTTAAGATATATTATAAAGGGTGAGAAAATTATGTATTTATGTTTTATTAAATACATTAAAGCCGGCGCTTAAATAACGGAAATATTTTAACAGAGATCGAATTTTACCTTTATATAAGATTATTAAGTTTAAGCTATATTACTTACGCTAAATTATAAATACGAAATAATTATACTAATAATTAATACAATAAATGCTTTACATAATATTATTAAATACTGTAATTATTAATAGTTTTTATCATTATAATAAATTATATACCTCGGTTTTAAAAAGCCTTATATTAAAACTATCTTTTATATAAGATTAATAGACTTCGACCTTAATAAACCTTATACTCTCTAGATTATTTAATAACTAAAATCTCTTAAAATATAAATAATAACTTAAAAAATCTTAAGCTTTTTATAATAAAACTTAAATCCGTATAAAATAAATACCTTATATTTCTTTACCAGTCTTATAATTAAAAATATTAAATATTAACTAGAAAAAAGGGTTAAAAGCTTTAAACGAACTACCTTTCTTTAATTTTAATCGATTTTACCGCCTTAAAGAAAAACCATTAATATAATAACCAGGGAAAAAAATACTTAATATTAAATTACCTTCATAACCCCCTATTAATTAAAAGAACTAAAATATACCCGCTAAATCCGAATATAAAATGCTAATATTCCGTATTTATAGAATTTTAATAAAATTAATTTTTTATTATATTCTCCGAATTAAATGAAATAATCAGCTAAATTAAATACATTAATATCCTTATCGATATTTAAAACTTTTCCGAAAAAAATTAAATTTTATTTTTAATATTCGAATATTATTTAATTTAAATTTATAGTAATAATTAATATTTACGTAAATTTATACTAAGATATATTCGGCTTCATAAAGAAATTAGTTATAAAACTAAAAAATAGTAAGGGACTTGAAAATATGGAAGTTTAACTTTTAAATCGATATAAAGAAAACTATAAGTAATACTTTTTCCGGCTACTCCGGATTACGAAAACCGTTTAAAATTCCGTCAAAAATAGTTATTAATAAGGGGCATAACTAAGTAATTTAGAACTACCTTAAAATAAAACCCTTAAATAGTTAAAATTATGCCAATTCTCCTATATCGAAAAAACTCACCTACGAAAAAGTTAAGTTTTAATAAGACCTAATAATCGAAATAGTATAATCTATTAATTTATTTAATTTAATCATACGATAACATTGTTATTAAGAAGAGGAATTTTTCGTTATAAACTTTAATTTCAACTCTTAATAAGTGGTTTAAAGATTAAAAGATTTAAATTATTTAGGAATATAAAAATTATCGATAAAATCTTAATAAAAATTAAGGTAATTTTCGAAAAACGTATTATATAGCTTTTATTTTATAAAATCAGCAAGGCCGTTAATAAAAAAAATAACAAATTAAGAGTTATTAAAATTTATAATAATTAATTTATTATTATTATTACTAAAGTTAAACTTAAAAGATATAAGTAAATATAGCCCGAGGTAAATAAACACTTTAAAAAGATAATATAAGCTAAAAAAGTACAAGTAAAATTACGAGCCGTTTCGAAAAGACGATATGTTATAAATTGATATAGTTAATAATAATAATAATTCGGATTATGTTATTATATGCTTTATTTAATATAAACTTAATTAATTAAGTAATTGTTAAGATATTATTATTTATATTAAAGGGTTATATTACTAATAGTTTTAAATATAAATAACCTATTAGGGGGGTAAAACGTAAAGAAAAGGCCTAACTTATATTTTAAATAAAAAGTATTTTATAATACAGTCGCAAGTAAAAGGTATATTAAATAATAACATACGGTAATAAATTAATTTACTTTTAAAGCGCTTAATTACTTTAGATATATCTAATATAATTACGACATCGAAGCTTTAAAATTAATTTATTTCTAAGCTAGCGCTATATAAAAACCGGTATTCTAAGGCGGATTCGAAATAATCCTCTCTTGCGCTTAAATAAAGCAAGGTTTTTAAACTTACAGCTATTAAAAAAATACCCGGGCTTATAATTATTAAGTATTTAAACGTTAATTTTATATTTAATACAACTCTTAGCTTTTTTTAAATTAATTCCTCGTAATATAATTTTATTTATTTTAAGTAATATAAAGAGGTTAAAAGTTCTTAACGTACTATATAAATAATTTAGTTATATGGTAAGTCGGTTAATTATATTAACTTTTTTATCCTTTAGATTTTAGTTTTTATTTTTTAATAGTAATATTATAAATCATCTTGTAAATAAATTTAAAATAAATTTACTTATTTAAAAAAATAAAACTTAAAGTTTAATTATAAAAAGCCGTATTCTATTAATAATATTTCTAAATTTACTTTAAAAAACCGATATTACGATTTATTTTTTAGAACGGATACCGTTTATAGTGCACGAAAACTTGGGATAACTTAACAGATATTTTAATTTAAAAATCTTTTAATGTGAATATACGAAAGTTTTTTATACGACTTTAATATATTAAAAGTAGAATAATTTTACTGTATTATAACTTATAGTATATACTAAAATTAATTAAACCTCGAAGTTTATAAACTAGTAAAACAGATTTAAGTTTTATTTAAATCGAAAAATAAATTATGAAAATATTTTATACGAAAACGTTCATTTATTCGGAGTATATTTATTAAATATAATATCGTAATATAAAGATTTATAATTTTAACATAATACAGTTCTTATTAAACATTTTTATATTAACCGATATAATGATTATTAATATTAAAAAATGAAAAAAGTCATAAAATATAAACAGGTAATTTTTAATATTATAGTTTACCTTTATTTATTATTCTTGCTAAATAAAAATATTATTATAAATAAATTCAATATTTTAATATATATATTAAACCGGATATTAAAAATTTAAACCGCTGTTAATTTTCGACAGTTACAAAAATCAAAATTTAATTCAATGCGAAAAGTGTTTTAAAATTAATGATATTATTATATTTTAAATACTTATTTACTTTTTTAACTAATTTTAACTTTTTAACCTATTTTATTTGTTATTTGTCGAAAATTTCATATAACGTTACGTTATATATATTATTAAAAAGAGTTTTATCGCCTATTATATAATGTATTTAAAACTGCTATAATTATCGATAATATTAAATTTGGATATTTTAAAGACAATTTGTTTCATTCAAATTTAATCGTATTTTTTCCGGATTAATTATTTTAATTATACGTATACCGACTATTCTTTTTAATTTATCTTTACTTGTTCCGGGTTTTTCTTATTTAAATAAACTTTTAGAAATATTATTAAAATAATTTAATAAAGGCGTTATTTATTAAAAAAAATCATTTCTTAAAAATTACTTAGATATTAAAACCCAGGAGAGGGGAGGCCTCGGAAACGGTCTTAGTGGACCGAAACAGGACCCAAATAGGTTAGGTCACGTAATTTAAATTTCCCCTACGGACGAGATCTAGTCGAATCTATATAAGTCCAACGCTTTCGGATATGTAAAAACGATAAGATTTATAAGCAATCCAGGTTTTTACGAAAAAATATATACGTTCGTTATTTTATAATTTAAATAATACCAGCTTATAATATAACTTAATTATTAAAAATACCTTTAATATTATTAAACGTAATTAATTACCTTTATTACTTGAACATTTATAATATAATTATTAATATAAACCGTATAACTTGGTTTAATAATTAATTAACTAACCTAGCCGTTATACGTTATAGGCTTATGTTTAATAGTATTATCGTATTTTAAGTAATACCCGATTTAATAAAATAATTTTTAATATTAAAGAGACTAATACCTAACAGTTTTAAGATAAGCTTAAAAAATCAAAAACTAAAGTTTAATAATTTAGAAAATAGATAAAGAAAAGTTTTAATACCGTAAAGATAAAGGTTAAAAAGCTTAAGCTTACGATAAAAAAGGTAATATTTAAAGTTTTTTTATTTAAGTACGAATATACTTACAATTTTTAACCTTTAATAACTTAGAAAATCAGATTTTTATTACTTTAATATTTTTTATAAGGGATATATTTAATTGGTTCGAATTTATTTTAAGGGATTACCTAGAAAATGTCGAAAACGATATAGAAAAATCTATTAGGGAATTTTTCGTTAATTATATTAACTTTAAAAAAAATTAAAAGCTAATTTCGATAACCCTGATAAAAAGCGTACCGCTATAGAGAAAATCTTAAAATTACGACAAAAAAAATTAATATTTAAATACGTAATAAAGTTCCGGAATTTAATAGCTAAGATAGGATAAGTAAACGATAAGGACGACGCCTTAATCGATATGTTTTATAAAGGATTTAAGGATAACGTTAAAAACGAAATTATTAAATTCGAACGATTAATTTCATTGGATAAATATATTACCAAGGTAATAAAAATCGATAATCGGCAGTTCGAAAAACGATAAAAAAAAAGGTTAATATATTTTATAATTTAGGTTTAACAAAATTAATTAACCTAATAAACGGACGACGTTTTTAACCTTTTTCGGAATTTACCCAGGCCTTATAAAAATGGGGGCAGTTTAACAACGAAATTAATTACAAATTAAATGTTATAATTGTAATAAAATAAAATATAAAGCTTTTTAATATAAGGCGCTAAAGAAATCTTAACAAAACAATTAGATTCTTATACTAAGGAAATAATAATAAAACGATAAAAAGGACAATTAAAAAATAATTAACATAATTTAACTACGGTATATAATGGCATAATAGTATTAAGACCACTTTTACTAAAGAGACGTTACTAAGAAGAAATTACTTAACCAGTTTCGATAAAAAAAATAATTGCGAAAACAAGCTTAATAAGCCTTATAGAAGTAGCTATAAGACTATTACGATTAAAAAAAGGACGTTTGCCTAGAAAAACCGGAATATTATATAAAACTTTACGTTATTTACTATAACAAACCTAAGTACCAGTTTTACCAAAAATAAAAGGAAGTAATTTATAAAAAAAATTACCGATATATACTAGGAAAAGTTTAATTTTAAGAAATAACGAGGAATTAATAAAAACAATTAATAATAATACCGGCATTTACGATTATTCGTAAATTAAGACGAAATTAATTAAAAGGTGGCCCTGTAAAGTTGGCCTTCTAAATAAGCGTATTTATAAAAAAAAATTTTGTTATTAAAAGTGGTATAATTACTAAACAGAAAAGATGTTAATTTAAATGATAGTAGAGAAATATTGCTAACGAGTTATTACCGACATAAGTATTTAACTGGCTTTTATTATAGACCTAGCAAAGCGACGTATAATTAAGGAAAAAATTAAAAGCTTTACTAAGGAAGATTAATAGAATTTAGAAAATAAAGCTTAATAAGAAGGAAATAACAGTTCGTAATTAATATTACCGAATAAAGAGATAATCGAAACCTTAGTAAAAGATATAAGAAAAAGGTTTGTAAAATAAAATTACAAATGCTAAAGAATATAACGATATATTAAACAATTTTAAGAACGAATAATATACTTAAAACGACAGGTAAAAAAGCTTTAGTAATAAAACGAAAAACGGATAACGGAAATTAAGGAGTTGCTGTAAACCTTAAAAGACCGACGTTATTTATAAAGTAGCCGTAGGTAAATAGGAGAAAAAAAAGTAAACTATAATATTTTACAAAAGTTTTAAATATAATAATTAGAGTTACAAACGATAATGTTATTACGATATAAATAGGGATTAAAAAGAATTAGTATAGCGTAATAATAGATTACGGAACGATAACCGTAAACTATATCGATCCGAAGGAAATAAATTAATTAAAATTATTATAAAAAGAAAAAAGTTACCTTTATAATGTCGAAAATATCGAAGGTTAAAGATTTGTTTATAATAATAGATAGGTTAGACGTAAGGTTAATTACTTTAAAAACTTTGTTAAAGGAAAAAAATAAACCATTAATTTCGATATTATTTTATTAAGTGGATACGATATAATCCTGAGAAAACTATGGTTGCGCTAATATAATCCATTAATTAACTTGGAGACTAATTAGGTAAGCTTTTGCTTATTTTCTAGTTTTAAGCAGGAAATAAACGATACGAAATCTTAATATTCGATTAATAAAGATAACGAATACAGGTATAAGAAAATGATAGAAACTTTATTACTTAAAACGATAAAATATATTTAAAGTAAAAAACGTAGTAGAAAAATATAACGCGTTATTAAGAACCTTAGGGCACGGTTTTAATAAATAAACGATAACTTACAAATACCGCCCGAGAGATTACTAGAGTAAATAGTAAAGGTATTATTATAATATTATAAATATAAAAAACTTTTTAAGGAAAAACTCAATACGAAATTGTTATAATATAGCAAATAAATTTACGAAATAATTTTTAAAAACGGCAAAATAACTAACTTTTACCTTATTTATAACTTAAATAAGGCCGAACTATACGTTTTTTACAACTACTTAAAAAACAAATTACGAAAAAAATATATATAATATTTTAAATCGTTAATAAAATGTTTAATATTTTTCGTATTACTAAAAAATAAAAAGTGACGACTTATTATTAATTATCGATAATTTAATAATATTACTATTAAAAATAAAACATTATTACCCTTAATTATTAAAATTAAGGATTAATTACAAAACGCTAAATAGTTTACGGCTTTAAATTTACGAAAAAGGTATAATTAAATTCGATTTAAATTAGGAAACGAATAGAAAATAACTTTTAAAACGAAATATGGATTATTCGAATACTTCGTTATACCTTTTTAATTTACGAACGTACCAGTAATTTTTTAACGGATAATTAATTACATATTCCGGGAGTACCTTAATATCTTTATTATATATTACCTTAACACTATCCTTATTTACTTAAGAACGGAAAAGGAATATATAAGATACGTTTATAAAATTTTATAAACCTTATAAAACGCTAACTTTTTAATTAACGTAAAAAAAAGTACCTTTTATACTTAAAAAATAAAATACTTAGAATATTTTATTACTTTAAAGTACGTTAAAATAAACCTTAAAAAAATCTTTATAATTATAAACTAAAAAATACCTGTTAATATTACGGAAATACAAGCATTCCTTAGATTTGCTAACTACTATCGACGATTTATACGAAATTTTAGCAAAATCGCAATACTATTAACGGAGCTTACAAATAAAAATCGACGTTTTATATAAGCTTTAACCGTAAAAAAGGCCTTTTAACAACTTAAAAATACCCTTACCAGCAAACCTGTCCTAATAATATACAATCCGAATAAACAAATAAAACTTAAAACTAACGTTTTAAATTTCGCCTTAAAAACGGTAATTTCCTAGCAAAACAATAAAAAGAAATTATATCCTATTACTTTTTACTCCTACAAATTATACGGTACTAAACTTAATTACCTTATTTACAACAAAAAGTTCTTAACTATCGTTAAAACCTTTAAAAAATTTAAATACTTTCTTAAAAAAAACCAATACTAAATTAAGGTATATATAAACTACAAAAATATCTCCTATTGCATAACTACCAGAAAATTAATCGAATAATAATTACGTTACGCAAAATACCTTTTAAAATTCGATTACGTTATTATCCATCGTAAAAAATCAAAAAATAACAAAATAAACGCTTTTAGCAAAAGACCAGATTTAAAAAATCCTAAGATAAAAATATAACAAACCGTATTCGACTAGACGCTAAAAGAACACCTATGATAACGACATATCGATACTATTAAAATACCCGCATTAAGTATGCACCAGAAGATTTAACAATATTATAATAATTTACTCAAAAATTAAAAAACAGATAAAATTTACATACTAAAAAGACACTAAAAAAACCTAATACGAAAAATACATAAATACTAACTACACGGATAACCAAGGATTTACAAAACCCTAAAACGTTTATAACGAACCTATTATTTTCCTAAAATAAAATTAATAATATAAAAAATAATACGCTAATATAACATTTACGCAAAAATAAAGGCCAAACGGTACAAACTATACGGAAAATTACAACTATTATTAATCGCTAATATTTAATTATATTTAATTTCATTACTAAACTTTTATTATCAAAAAACCCAGTTACAAGTATACATTATAATAGCATCTTTATAATCGTTAATCGATTTATAAAATTCTCTTATTTCTGATCTTATAACGAGAATATAAAAGCCGAACAAATAGCATATATCTTTTTTCGGCATATAAAAAGCATATACGAATTACTAATAAAAATCGTTTTAAAAAAAGGCGTAATTTTTACTTTAAAATTTTAGCAAAGCTTAATAACATAATTTAGCTTAAACTATAAATTATTAAACGCCTTTAAACCTTAAACGGACGGATAAACGGAAAAAACTAACCAGACGTTAAAAACATATTTACGATGTTATATTAACTATAAACAAAATAATCAAGTTAAAAAACTACTTATCGCATAATTAACTTATAACACCAGCTATTATAATAACATTAAAACAATTTTAATAACTGTTAACTTTAATTTTATTCCAGAAATTTACAAAAAAATACGAAAAAGAATTATTTAACGTTAAAGTAATCTTTATATTAAAACAACTTAAATAATTATATCAGGAAATAAAAACGGATCTTTAATTCGTACGCGATTAAATAAATAAATACTATAACCAGAAAAAGTTAAAAGGATTAACTTTTTAAGAAAGGGAAATAGTTTACCTAATTACCAAAAATATCAAAATTAAACGCCTAAACTAAAAACTCGATTTTAAATATATCGGCCCGTACAAGATTGTTAAGAAAATCTTAGAAAATAACTATTAATTAAAATTTCCACCTAAGGTTAAACTCTATTTAATTTTTTACGTTTTCTTATTTAAATTAATAACAAATACTATTAAAGTATATACGGTATAAAACGACGTAAAAATAAAAAGAAAAAGGAAAAAACGTACGAAGTTAAAAAGATATTCGATATACGAGAAGAAAAAGGATTTACCTAATACTTAATCAAATAGAAAAACTACTCAAACTCCGAAAACACCTAGAAACTAGCAAAAACCTTATTAACGCTTAGTACCTATTAAAGAACTTTTACCAATAACGTCGGGGCTATTAAGGTTAAAAATATTCCAATTTACGCTATCCAAAAACGGCCAGTCGGTCGCCTTAAAAATAAACCAGTTATTTAAAATAAAAACTTAAACGGAAAATTACGCGTTCGTTTTTAACTATTCCTACTCCTTTAACTCGTTTATAAACTAAAGGCCGCAATTAATAATCTTTACCCCCTAAACGTAAAAAAATCTTTTTAACGACAAAAACGAAAAAAATAACTAATAATCTTATTAATATCACGTTACTTCCGTATAAAGTTTTCTTTTAATTTTTATTAAAGGCGTAATAAAGTTTTTTCCGTTACAACCTTCTTACGATCCAGGCGATTTTTTTTTCCCTTAATACAACAGAAAAAGTCGATAGAAATACCGGACCCGTTATAACGACGACGATATTTAACGTACTTACTATAACGACGAATTTCTTTTATCATTTAACATTTTATCCCTTTTTCAAAACATGGCGTATACGGTATTATTTCGAAACTAAATTTAATAATATAAATAACTAAAGATTTAAAGATTTTTTTTTAATTTAAGCGACTGCAAAATTTACGGTTAACGACGCAACCACCTTTAATAACAAATTAACTTACCAGGAAAAAGAAATTTTTAAAAGCAAAAATCCTAAAAAAAAGGAAATCGTATTATAACTTAAAAAAGGAGAAGCCTTAGAATTGGTCTTAATGGACCGAAATAAAACCCAAATAAGTCAGGTTACGTAATTTAAATCTCCTTTACCCATAAGATTTAATCGAATTTATATAAATTTAACGTTTTCGGATTTGTAAAAACGATAAAATTTATAGGAAATCTAGGTTTTTATAAAAAGATATATACGTTCGTTATTCCATAATTTAAATAATATTAGCTTACAATATAACTTAATTACCTAAAATACTTTTAATATTACTAAACGTAACTAATTACCTCTATTACTTAAACGCCTATAATATAATTATTAATATAAACCGTACGACTTAGTTTAATAGTTAATTAACTAGCCCAGCCGTTATATTAGATATCTTATCGATAATAATAATTAAATTAATGAATTTTTAAATAAAAAATAATTTAATAGTATTATAAGACATCGCTTTTTTCGAAATAAAAACGATGATTTTCGCAAAACAAATTACGACCTTAAGAAACGCAGAAAAATAATTTTTTTTTTTAAAAACTAATTAATATAAGAGAAATATCAGCTTTTATAACTAAAAGAAAAGGTTATAATAAATAATTAGTATTAATAAAATTTAATATTACTGCTTATAAACAATTTTAATTTAAAAAATAAAAATATAATATCTTTATAAACTTAAATATAATACGTATATTTTTAAGAAACTATTTAAACGTTTAGTAATAATAAATGCGAATAAGTAAAATTAATTTATAACGCTATAATTAATTTATTTAAAAGTATTATTAAGAGGTATTAAAAAGCAGTTAATTTACTTATATAGATAATTAGCTTATATAGTATGTTATATTATAAAAGCTATTATTATTATAACCTTTTTTCTATTTTATAATTTCTCGTTTCTCTTTTTAAAATATTTTTAAACAAGTTTAATAATAAACACTTTATTTATTAATATAGTATAACTAATCGCTTTATATTTCACAATATCGCCATTATTTTATTTAATCTATATCTTTTACTATTTTCAAAAAAGGTATAAGCGTAGTTAAAACTAAATAATATATTTAAGCAGGGTAAAGTGCCATTGTGGTATCTAGCTATGTACATACATACAGCTGACTAAATAATATATTTATATATCATTTTTAAAAGAGACTTAATATTATGACTTAATTTAATAATTTAATAAATTATATTTTTTAAATTATTAAGCTTTATTAAAACCTAACTTTTTTTTTAATATTTTATTTTAAAGTAACTTTAATCAGTCTAGTTATATCTTTATTACTAACTATTTTTTATAAAAATTTAACGGTTTTTTATAATTCGATATAACTGGATAAATTACTATTTATAATGCTTTAGTTTATATCGAATTAAAGATTAAACCTTAAAATCTTTTATTTCTTTACCGTTTATATTTAGCTTTTCTTATGTTTTCTTTATACGACCAATATTATTCGTTTTAAACTGGTTTAAAATTTGATTATTTTTATTATTATAAAATAATTTTTTTAAAAGATAAATGCTAAATATAATTATTTTTAAAAGACTGCAAAATCGAGAGTAATTAAAGAAAGTAGCTAACTAGTAAAAGGTTATAAATAGCTATTTTATAAAGACTTAAGGTTTATAATAAAAAGCTTAATTTTCTAAGTTATTATTTTTTTTTAAAAATAGCGTTTATCGAATTAGTTAAAATGTATAATGTTTACTAAGGTTAAAATTAAGCGGTATTACGTAAATTTTAAATCTAGCTAATATTAATTTAACTATTACATATTTACGAAAGCTTAATAATCGATTTCGGAATAGAGGTTTTCGAAATCGAAATGTATAATTTCTTCTAATCGTAAAAACTAATTATTATTATAATAATCAGAAATACTAAATATAATATATATCGTATTTTTTATGTAATTTTAATTTTATAGTTTAAATTTATATAAGTATATATATATATACTAATAATATTATTTTATTTATATTGTCGTTATTTTTAAAAACCTTAATATTATATATTTTTACTTGTTATAAATATTTAACACTCTTTATAATTAAATTAACTGTTAAAATTATTAAAGTTATTTATATTTTTACCTTTAAGTTAACCTCTTTACTAACGAGCGACTCTATTATCGCGCTACCTTTTATATGCGTTACGCGTTAATTTACTTTTTAATTTCATTCTGAATAAAAGCCCTCTTAATAACGCTTTAGAAAATTAAAACAATTATCTTTTTATTTATTAAAATCTACGCTTTCGAACGATATACAGCTCGTAGCTTAATTTCGTACGGCGTAAACAATTACTAAAGTAAAGCGTAAAAAGTTCTTTCGTTTAACCTTTAAAAGATACCAGGTTTACAAATTATATATAACACGCCGTATTAAAAATATCCCGATAAAAAAAAGGTAACAAATCTCGTTAAAAGCTATTATAAAACTAAAAGAAAGCTTTAACTTATTAAGCTATCGTATAGGGTTAATTAAGTTATATACTACCTTATTTCCGTTTTCGCTTATATATATAACGCCTTTTAATTAACAACGATAACCCCGAACGATTTAAAAAAAAATTAAGTAACCTGATTTTTACGGAGTTCTCCTAAAATAAAAACTTTTAAAAGAACGGTTATTAACTTTAAATATTTATACAACGCTTCTCCGATTTTTCTTAATATTTTATTTAAACGTTTCAGCCTATTAAAAATTAAAGTTATTAAATAAAAAAAGCGATATAACGTAAACGAAATAAAAATAATAAAAGTATAAAGAAGAACGCTTTTATTTTCGGAAAGACCTTTAAAAAAGGTATTTTTTAAAAGAATACGTTTAAACGAGAGCAAATTATTATAATCGCATATATTAATACTAGCGGACACTTTTTATTAATTTTTATAATCATTAATAGCGTTTACGTACAATAATAATAATTTCTTAATTTTAATAATAAAACATACAAAAACTAATATTTTATAATTTGAAAAAAAAACCGCTAAACGAATACCGAAATCGCGTTAAAATAATTTCGAGAAATTTTTATCTTTAATATTAACCCCGAGAACTTTAACAAATAAAAATTATTAATAATTAACAATTATAATAGTTATATTACCTAAAAATTTATATTATATTTTATCTTTTTACGCTTCCTATTTTTTTAAGCGTTTTCGAAAATTTAAAATAAAATTGTAATAACTTCGAAACATATTAAAAAAATTACGAAATAATAAGTTTACGTTTTATTAATAAAGCGAAAATACTAAATAATAAATACGTTAAAAAATGAAAAAACACGAGATATACTTATCGCGACATTTATTTTTACCTTATTACGCTTTATTTTTTTTATCTAAATAACTATTTTAACTAATAAAACGTTTAAATTATTTAAGAATTTAAGTTATTTCGAAAACTCTCTGGTACAAGTTAATTTAATGTTCGGAAATCCTATAATACACTTTTTATTCTGTCAATTCGCGAAAGCTTTTTACTAAAAAACTCGCAAATTTTCCGCTACCGAAATCTATAGTAATTAATTAATTATAGCTCTTAAAAACGTAAAATTTAAAATCTACAAAAAGGTATTGCCTCAATTAAATTAAAAGTTCGTAAGGATAATTTTAGTTAAAACGGTAAAAATAAAACTTAGAACTATTATAAAAAACGTTTTATTACTATCCGGCGAAAATAATAACAAAATAAACGTTCCGAAAATAGGAAAAAAGGTTACAAAAAGCGGATTATATCAATATACGCTTACGTTAATTTGAGATTAATTAATTAACGTGTTATTAAAATATTGTTATTTGAATTAATTAATTATAATAGCGACGGCTTTAAAAACGAGTAGCTCGTTAATAAGGTAGCTCGTTAGTAAGGGTGTTAACTTATTTTTAAATCTTTAAACTTTAATTAAACGGTAATAAATCTAGCTTTTATTTCTTATTACCTTTATAACCATTATCTTTTTATTTAATTTACTTTACATTTTTATTATTTAGTAGATTTTTAATTAATACAATTAACCTTTATATATTTATATTTTAATATAATATTTAATATTTAATTAGTAATATCTTCTTTTCGTAATTAAATATTAAAGGTTTTTAAAATATTCTTATACTAGATAGATTAAAGCTTAAACTTTTTTTAATTATATAATATATATATTTTACTAATTTAATATTTCGAATTAAATTAATTAATATAATAATTTATTACATAGTTATTATATTTAAAATTATTTTATTATTACGTTAAATACACTATCTAAATTTCATAACGTAGTATTACGGCGCAGGATAAAGTCTTAAAGGCAAAGCTCTAGTATAAGCTACCTGTATTATAAAATACTAAGCTGAAGAACAAGAGAGAGAAAAGGAAGCCTAAATCTCTAAATAAGTACAGAAAAAGTGGGCTGTGCGTTCTCCAGCCCTAACCTCCCATTGGTAGTAGTCTGTGCTTACACTAATTGCCCCTGCCGTTATACGTAGTTAATTATTAAGTTGTTTTTATTTTAATAAAAAATTAAAACGTACTTTAAATATTTAATTATTTAATTATACTTTCGTCTTTTTTAATCCTTAAAATATTAAGATTTTTTTATAAAATTCGATATACTTATTATAATCATTTCTTTACCTTTATATTAGCGTTAATTACTATATATGTTTTAATTATTATTATATATCTTATTTATTTCTATTTTTAACTCGGTTTTTTATATATTTTAAATTGAAAATACTTGTACTAACACGAAATATAGTTAGCGTTATTTTCTCTCTTTTATTACAGTATTTTAAATATATTAGCTGTTATTAAAAAGTTCTTTAACTTTTTTATATATTTTTACTATATTAAGTAGCTGTCTTTATAACTAGTACATATCGTTAATACTTTTAATTTACTTTATGCTATAATAATCGACTTTATAAATCTTCGAACTTATTTATTTAAACTTTTTATTAATTAACTTTAAGAAATCTTTACCGTACGTATATCTTTACGTTAATAACCCTTTAAACGTTATTTCGATTAACTTATAAAATAAATAGATTAAAATTATAATAACGAACATCTAGTTAAAAAACGAACTAGAAAATGATATTATATAAAGAAATATATTATACTTTAAAAGATTACTATTATTCTAATTAATTTAAATTATTTTATATTAAGAAAACTATATATATTTAAAAATACGCTTTATTACTAATTAAAAGTTTTTAGTCTTTTTTACAGTATTATACATATTTTATTAAATTTAACTTTATTATTAATTATAATAATTTCTTTTTCTTATATTAAGTATTTTATTTATACTTAAAACTTTACTTTTTAATTTTTATTATTAATCTATAAAATAAATTTAGGTTTTAATTATTATATTTTTATTTCTTTGTAAAAGAACAATTACCCCGTTTACATGTTTATATCTTATAATATCTTATTTCTTAATTATTTTATTAACGTTAAAATTTATCTCTTTTTATTTTAACGAAATATATTTTTCTCCTTCGTTTAATAACGTTACGAATACCTTTATTAATTACTTTATATTAGAGTTTTTCAGTTAATAGCTTATCTCTTTCTTAATAGTTATAATGTTTTTATACGTTTATTTAATTTTATTACTGTTTTTTTCTTTTTTTTTAAACTATTTCTCGACCTTTAATGTATTAAGGAACGTATACTTTGTAATTTAATCAGAATTATTACGCTTAACAACCTAGTTTTATTAATTATATTAAATTGATTTATAAAGAATCAACGCCGAGTCCGCTATGTTAAAAATTTTAATATTGGAGTAAGCAGTATTTCTAATATAATTTAAAATAAGATAAAAAAAAAATACTATATAACTAATTATAATATAGTATTTAAATATCGAAATTTTATTTTAAGTTATTTCGTTTAAATCAAAAAATATCGCAGTTCTTTATAAGTTATAATAACGGTAAGACTATAACTTTACTTTTTACATATCCTTTTTACGGTATAATAATATATTACTTTATATATTATTATATTATTTATTTTATTATATATAAAATTAATTATTCTAATTAATTAAGCAATTTAAAGTTTTTATAAGAGCTTAAATTTTAACAGTAGTAATTATAATCACAGTTTTATAGTATATTAATATATTAATAAGAAAATAATATAAGTAACTAATAACGATCTTAGTTTTTAAATTTATTAATGCTAAGTAATAGTTTATTTTTAAATTATTTAATATTAACCTACCCTTTTTTAATATATCGACTTCTTTACTTATAAAAAATAAACGTTAATATAATATTTCAGTAGGCATATATCTAGAAACCCCTTAATTAATACTCTGAGGCTGACGGCTTCTTTAAGCTGACGGTAATACTTTGCTTACTTCCGACTAGAGTTAAGCTTCGTAACACGAACCGAATTTTAAAGAGGGGCTTAGTATCCTCGTGATACCACCTATCAGTGTGGAGCCGCCTAAAGGCTGAAAAAGTTTTCCATCACATGGAGAGATATACGGAAAGGTCGCATTAAGATAAGAGGCGTTTTGAATTAGGTTCCGGTCCGTCAGTTCCCTTATGACACTCTTTACATAAACAGCCTGCCCTATGTAAAAATACCTTTTATGTCATAAACATAGACTACAGGCATAATTTCTCAGTGTGTATTAGCATATTATAGTACTCACTTGAATTTAAACCGGCCGCTCGGTAAATCTCTCTTACGTTGCCAATTTATACATTACGCGTGTTTAGTCGTACCAGTGCTAGAACAACATTATTGGAAGTGGCGCCTGCTAAGGATAGGTTTAATAATTAGTGGGAGTATGTATATCGTCAGAGCTAACTATTACTCGGGTAGTTAACGTTTAGGGAAATACATTAGTCGACTGTATAGATACATGGGTGAAATTAATCTATCGACAATGTTCGAGTCCGTACCCTGAGCGAGATCTATCGAATTGTGGTTCCAAGGCTAAGTGAGTAAGGCTTTTTTGACTCTTCAGGTTTCGAAGGTGTCGAAGTCCGAGTTTACTAGCTACTGTTGAGCAGCCTGGAACGTCCCCCCCCACCCCTTATCGAAACTTGAAATGCTATGCAATATAATCAACTTATACCTACTCTTCAAGTATCGCCCCATTACGTTCTGCAGAACTATAATCGCTAATATGTGGAAGGTTAGGTTATGATAATGCAGACTGGACGTTACCTCCGTAGCCCATCTGACGAACTAGTCTTTACTGATGATTAGCTCTGACCACCATAAAGACCGCGAATCTTGGAGTAAGCCCGCCAGTTTCCGAGATATGGTCAGAACGCCATACGAAACTAGACATGTTATCGTGTAAACTACAAGTGTGATAGAGGCACAGCCATCATCACCCCATATCGATACAGTAGCTGTGGTCCAACCATTGCCCCGGAACGATGAGCTTCCATCTCACATAAGCTAAATCGGAGCCTATATTCCAACGTTTAAGACGCTAGCTGGCTTAAGGAATCTTCTGGGCCTCACCGACTCACATGCGGTAGTCCAAGCAGAATTAGGGGTGCGGAGACGGCGAGTAGGATCAGGGAGCAGGGGTTGCGTACTCGAGGACGGCCGCTCGTCGTGTTAGTCAAGTCGAAGCTTTCGTCTACAATTCCAGAGGTGAGGCTGCGGGACGTCTCCAAAGTCTATAAATACGGCCGACTTCTCTCTTTTCCCGTCTGTGGTCTCCTGTCCTCATCATCAGTTTATCCTTCTCGACTCTACGACTTCATTCGAAGAGAGATTTTGACCATATCTCAAGTTCCTAAAGGCCAGACAACATCCACCATGCAGTTTACAACTGGCCTCGTCACCCTTCTGATCGCCGCCTCAGGCGCGCAAGCCCTTCCCGGCTCTTCCCTCGAGGAACGCCAGCCCCGACATATAGTCCACGCTGTGTTCTACGGCGCGCCTGACTGCAACAATGGCCCAATAGTCGGCGAGCAGGACTTCGTCCAAGACCAGGCAGGAGGAGTCTGCATGGACGTTAGCGCTTCTGCGCAGATTCACTGCACGCGGGTCACCGTCAACAACGCCACCATTCCCCGTAAGTAAACAGACCTTTCTTATCTCCAAACGAAAAAGTTTCGCAACTAACATATGGACTCTGTGCGGATAGTGACATTCTTCCGCCTTCAGAACTGCAATCCGGCTGGTGGCAACAACTTCTTCAGTACTGTACCTGGCGTAACTTACCCTTGTCAACCGGGCCAGATGTGCGAATGGACCCAGATCGTTGAACGTGCGCAGTTCGGGACACCCTAGGTGTGAATAGGCTCCGCCCTTTTACGGTTCTGCTTATTAAGTAAGCAGGAAAAGACGGGAACAGGAAAGGGAGGAGAGAGGGTGATAGTAAGAGATGGCTTATAAGTCCCGTTTATTTCGTTATGTTATTTGGTCCTCTTTTTACATCTGTCGTTCGTTAGCCACCTAAGTAACTCAATCGAACAATTTCCCGGGAAATGAAAGATTACTTACATAAACTTATATCATTATTTTTAAAAAATAACAAAGCTACTGCGATAATTATAAGGTTAAGCCGCCCGGCCGTAGCCAAGTTAAACGCCTTACTTACGCTCCACCCCTTTAACGCGCCGCTAATTCCTATATAAAATTAACGAAATCGCAAACTTATAATTAATTAATAAAAATACAGAAGTCGGATACCCCCTTACGAGCTACCTGTTAGATATAAGGGACATTAGTTGTATTGTTATATTAGGCTAACTTGCGTATATTTCTCGTACGCGTACAGCTTTTATATAACCTAGTAACGGAATATATATCTTCCGATTAGAAAAATCCTTTCCGTATATAGGGTGCGTTTAGTACCCCCTGCTAGCTGATATACCCCCTTAACGCCCTGAAGTATTCATGGCGTTAATCGTTATATATTATCATTTTTTAGAGCTATAGCTTTTTATTTGATTTTTCCTCCGGCAATTAATTCCTTTTAATTAGTTAATTCCTTTTTTGAAATTATTCGCAAGATATTCCTTTACCGTTCGAAAATTTCCGTAATATCTATTAATCCTAGCTGTTTTTTAAAGTACTTAAACGGTTTGCGTAATAGGGCTTTAATTAGTTCATCAGTTAATATATTACCCGTAAGCGTATAATTCACTTTAATTAAATCCTTTTTTACGGCTTTTTGTAATTAATAATTATATATATTTACGTATTATAATTTCGTTTGTAATAAGATAACGTCGGTATTAATAAGCCGTATCGTTTATTAATTGTTATATTATATATTTAACAATCTAGTATTTAAAGTGATTTTTAATTTTTTAATTAATTAAGAATTAAATAAGGTTTTTTTTTTACAATTTGCATAAAAGATAATAATTCCGTTTCGGTTATAGAAATAATTATTATGTTTTATTTATTCGCCCGTTATTTTATTACTTTTTTAAATAGTATCATAACGTAAATTTAAAAACTTTTTCGATTAATCGTATTATCCGTAAAAAAGGCGTTATTTTAAATATTTAACGAATTTTCGTTTCCGAATTATAACGTTAACTTTTTAATCCCGAATAAGTATAATATAATTCGATTAACGGCTTTATAATATACGTTACTAAGATTCAGGTTAAAACGGGCAAATCGGGCTACGGTAAAGGATATATCGGATTGCGTATTAATCGTTATATAAAAGATACAACCGATTTTTTTTTAATATTTATTAATAAAGTTTAAATAAGCTAGATTAAAATTCGGTAATAGCTTAACGTTAGTTATAGGCATCTTTGAAAAGTTATTTAAATTTTTTTTAAGAATTAGGTTAATTAGCTTATTTATAAAGTCGGATTAAAATAACTAGATTTTTTTATTAGGTTTATTTTTAATTATTTCGATATTAAAAAACTACTATAAATCCTTACCTTTTGTAAAGGTATACCGTTCCCGAATTTGTTAAATTAATTAATTAACGAGGTTTTAATTTTTTTTGCGATATACTATTATAATATCGTTTACGAAAAAAAAATAAGTACCTACTAACAAATAAAGTAACAAGGTTTATAAGAAATAGGGCTAAATTTTAATCTTTTAAGCGTTTCGGTAAAGTTTTTTTACTATAATAATAACGACTTCTTTAAACCGTATAAAATTTTTCTAATTTAAAGAATCTTGCCATATTATAAGTATCTTAAGGATATTTTTATATATATTTTATAAGGTAGCTAAATATTAACGAAAACGTTGATAACATTATATTACTTCAGCTTTAAGTCGAATTTAGCCGTAATAGCGATTAAGGTTTTAAATAACATTCTAGTTAAAGTAAATACGTATATATTATTATAAACGTTCTTTAGCTGTTAATTGTTTCGTACGATAAAACGTATTTTACATTTTTATAATTAATTATATTTATCGAACTTATAAACGTATACCTATATATACTTTAAGATTTATTTCCCTTTAGCAGAAAATTAATTAACGATTTCCCAAGATCGCATCTTTTTATAACTTTATTAATAAGCCCTTTCGGCTTTACGAAATATCTGCCTTAAAAAATATATATTTAATTCTTTATGGCCTTGCGGCAATAATAATAAATCGCGCTTATATATCCGGTTTCGTAACTTAAAGATTTTATTTATTTTCGTATCGAAACTATTTCGATTAAGATAACGCGTATTTCGAGTAATTAATTTCCTTAAATTTCCGTAATTTACCGGCTAATTATCGATCGTATTAATAAAATAAGCTATTCGTCCTATATTAAACGTAATTTTTTATATTTTATAATCGTACCGATAATTATCCTTTTAATACGGAACGTACGGAAAACTTATATTTATAACCCGTAAAATATTTTCGTTTTTTACCGTTACCCTAGGTTAAATAACGTAATAAAAACCTAAGGTTATTTTTATTATTTCCGTTAACGTAATAATCGTAATAATTATCAAAATAAACATTAATAAAAATAATAATTTAAAGGACGGAAATAATTTAAACATAATTATCGTATAAAGGTAATTAATTTTATACGAACAGGCTTGTTCCTTTTTATTTCGTACGTCTCGTATGCTTATACCACTTTATAATTACCTTTTTTATTTAACCGATAATTAAACTATTCCGCTTAAGTTTTTATTTTTTTTTATATATTTATATATTTAAGTAACCTAAGCCCTAGTTAAGTATTTTTACTTATCGCAGTAATTTTTGTAATTTTTTTTATAACGTATAAAAAGTTATCTTTTAAGTTATTAATATTACTTAAAAAAATAGCCTTTTCGTTAAACTGTACGTTTTAAATAACAACAACCTTATTAATTAATAAGTTCCAAATTTCGTAAATATTCGTAAATCGGTAATTAACTAGGAAACTAATTCAAGCTTTAAAATTCAGCTTTTAAAGTTTTTTTTTTATAACGGTAATTATTATAACGTAAGTTATACAGTTATATACTCGTAAGTTAGCTTATTAAAGCTTCCGATTAAATATTATAACACCGTCTTTATACGTTAGATAAATATAATAAACCTTATATAAATTTTACCAAAAAAATACGTATTTAAAAATACGGTTATATAAATATATTGATATTTTAAAAATATACGCAATTAAAAACGAGGGTAACTTAACGCTATTTCGTATCGCAATTACTTTTTCCTTAATTATACCCTTTAAATGCTTTATATCCCCGTTTTAAACCTGGGTATACGGTATTAAAAATTCGAGTTTAATATTAAAAAAAGGCAATTATAACATATCTCGAAATTAGTAATTTTTCAAAATCTCGTTATCGTATTAATTACTTATAAAAACACCTTATTCTAATTTTTTAAAATTTCAAAAAGGTATTCGAACGTTATAATAAATATATCTTAATTACGATTTTTAAAGTAAATATCCCATATGAAGCTTAAATACCTATCAGTAACGAATATAACGTATTTATATTCTTTAAAGTTTTCTTCGAAATCCGTAAAGTTAATAGTAATTTATCATCCTAATCGGAAAATTCCTTCTTTCGGTTTTCGGCGTATTTATCTCTTAGCCTTCGCCTTGTTATATACTTAGCATTCGATTATTATAAAACCCTTTAAGCGTATTCCCCTTATATAAAACTATAACTAAACGATTACTTCGGGCTTAAAATATTTTAATCTTAAATACTAGATAGTACCGTTACCGATTCGTAATAGTCTCGCTATATATAAGTTAACGTTTCGTCTATAGAATATAAAGGTTATATAAATAACTGTTACGTTAATATTTTCAATAATAAATTAATTAAATTTATTTATTAGTATAATAATTACTTAATTATACTTATTTCGAATAAAGTTATTAACTTTTCGGTTATTTTACTAATACTTTTTCTTTCGAAACTGCCGGAAAGATACTAAGTTATATACGAAATTCTTATAATAGGTTACGTCGTATAAACGTAACGTTTTTAAACTTTTAAACCTTTAAAATAATATATTTACTTTTCCGTATTTTTTAATCGAGACGAAGTTATTCTCTGCGTATATTCCGTCGTCTTAAATTGTTGTTTTATAATTTAAAAATCTATTAATAAAGTTAAAGATATATATCGTAAATTTAAATTTAAAATAGACGATTTTTTTAAGGGGTAAAACGCGGTATTTACCGTATTACGTTAATTAGAGATTAAAAAGTACGCTAGGACCTGTTTTATTTTTTTTAAAAATTAATTTATTTTTTAAGTAGTTATTTTTTTAATAGTTTTCGATAAACGATTAATTTCTTCCTTTAAAAACTAATCTAAAGTAATTCGGTTTTAAATTATCGTTAAAATTATTTTATCAGGTTTAAACTTTGCTAGAACTTTATTAAGGAACGTATAAAAGCATTAAGGTAACGTATACGAAAAGTTTAGGTACGTTTTATACCGAGTTTTTTATACGTTTGATTTTTGGCGTTTTCGCTTATTGCTGCTATTATTTCGGCCTGTTTAGGAACCTTTATAACCGTTTCATTTCGGCTTATGCCCTGGGGTCCTCTTTTACGGTTAAGGGTTATCCTTGGCTTTTTCTTAATTAAGATCGTTTTAATTAAAAGGATTTACAGGTATCTCGTAAAACGTCGGAAACACTGCTTTAATATTTTTGGATATAGGTTATAAATAGGTTATAATTTAATAATTTAAATAGTTGGCCGTTATTTCCTAATTGCTAATTACGTTATTATTAATCTTAAGCTTTTTTATTATCTGGAACGTAATTATCTAAATCTTTATAATAGGTGCTAGTGCTATATATAGGTCGTTAATTTATATAATTGTCGTTTTTATTTTTAAGACTTTATGTTACTGTTCCTGGGTTATAGATTTTTGTTATTTTATAATTTATTCGTTTAGCTTTTTTACCGATTTCGAAGTTTATTTTAACCTTTCGCGGTATTTTCGTTAGGTATTAATTAAGAGCCTGTTATCGTATATTTTGCCGGATTTAGCTAACTTGGCGTATTATTTCCGTAGGTTTTTTCCTAGGAAAAAGTTTGTTTTTTTAATTGCTGGAAATATTGATTTTAGGACTTATTTTATAAGATCGTTATGATTTTTTCGGAAAGTATCGTATTTGCGATTTTTGTAGATATATGCCGTAAAGTCCTAGTTATAAGTTTATTTATTTTTAGTGGTTATTTTAAAGGTATTCGTTAGATAACCGGTATAATCGATTTTTTTATAAGTTTTTCCGCAAGATATAAATATAATTAAGGAATTATTTGGGGTGTTAGTTCGTATCGTATAACGGATTCGTTTTTTCGGATATAAAGTTATATCAGGTTTTGTTAATTTAATAAGTTACGGAAGTAATTAATTAAGATCGATATAATCCTATATATCAAAAACGTACGCTTTAGCCTGGAATTCGCCCTTAAAGCGGTTTTAATTCTTAGGTCCGTTATAAATAACGGAGGATATTAACGATACCGTTATTATTATAATTAATATAACATATAAATAATTACTATTAATATACAGCGTATATCGTTTTAATAACAGCTAATTAATTAATAATAACGCGAATTAAGTAAATGAGATTTTTAATTGTTAACTAACTGCTATATTAAAAGATTAAATTAATAAAAACGTACTTATTGCGCTACTTATTTAACATACCCCCTTAGTAACTAACGATTAAGTAGTAACTCGTAACCATAATACTATTGTATTTTTAATAGCTCTTAGTATTTAAATTATAGCCAGTTTTCCGTACTTAGATCGAATTCGAACCCTTTAAGTAAATAGTTAAATACAGGGCCGCATTTGTATTCGCGTTAATTAACTGCGACGATAAAACTCCATTTAGTAAAGCATGTTTAAAACTCTTAATTATCAGATATAAGGAATATCAGTTATATTGTTATATTAGGCTAACTTGCGTATATTTCTCGTACGCGTACAGCTTTTATATAACTTAGCAACGGAACATATATCTTCCGATCAAAAGGATCCTTTCCGTATATAAGGTACGTTTAGCACCCCCTGCTAGCTGACACTACCTCCTTAAGGTGCTACTATTTTCTTATATAAATAGTCGAAACCGATATATTTTTTAAAATTTATTTATATATTTTATAAAGATTTATACTATTTATATAATAGTTTTTTTAATAGAAACTGTACATTATTTTTTTTACACCTGCTATCGGCTCGTTATCTTTTAACGGTCCGTTTAATATTATAATTTCCTTTTCGATAAATTAATTACCTTAATAAAAACGATAAAAATTAAATATTAATTACTGTAATGTAATATATACTAGTTAAAATACTAATCGTTTTTTTCGTTATTAAGTAAAGCGTTATTAAATGCGTTATAAGATACGGTATAAGGTGCGCTATAAGGCTGAACTTGTTAAAACACTTTAAGCGACCCTTCTTTTCTTGTTATAGTTATGTCTTTTTCTTATATCTTATATTTTATTTATAAGTATTTTCGCACCGAGAAATCGTAAAACTAAACGGATTTTAATTTTATTATTTACAGTTAAAAAGTATTAAAATTAGTTATAAACGCCTTTTAAAAAAGGTTATATTATTAGGTTTATTAAAGATAAGTAGTAAGTGTTATAAAGTAATTAAAATAGTAGCGGGTTAATAAAAGGTACAAAAAAACTAGTATCCGAATAGCATAACTTTATATGAAAAGAATAAAAAAATAAAGAAAGAAGAGTTATAATTAAAGGTTATATAAGATACAAGTAGATAATAAGTATTAAAATTAAATAAATTTTTATATATTATAAAGTAAACGTTAAATAAAATTGTAATAATTACTGGAAAGTTTAAATAATATTAATATATATATATTTAATTAAATATAATACTTATATATACTATACTTTTAAATCTAATATTTAAAATTTAAATACGTTTTAAAGATATTTTACCTATTTATCTTTTTATTAGTTTATTAAAGATAAAACGAACCTTTTTTAAATAGATTTAATTAATATATTTACTTTCAGTCTTTTAATAGTTAGATTAATACCGTAGCGTATAATTTAGTAATATTTATTTTAATTTATTTAAGGGAGTTTTAAAATTTATAATATAAATTTAATTCTTATTAGTATTAAGGTATAAATATTACTTGGATATATATAAGCTATATTTATTTTAAGTGTAAAAAACTAACTAAAAATGTAAATACATTAACTTTACTTAAAACGAGTATAAGTATATACTATATAAACGAAGTAATACGTTATATATTAAATTACAAAATTATAATTCGCGTCTTTATATTAAATATATACAGTCGAAACCTGTAAAAGAGACTTTAATAAATAAATGTAAAGATTCTACTTTTATTCTTATGTAAAAAGCTAATAAAATATTAAGAATAATTATTAATAAAAAAATAAAAACACAATTTATATAAATTGAAATTAAATAATCAAGGTTTTAATAAAAGATAAATTTTATATTATATTAATCCGTTATATTATATATAAAGATTTTTATTTTACCGTTTTATTATATCACCGCCGGGGTATATAATCTAGTGTTCTTAAATTATTTTAAACTCGACTAAACGTTAATATAAGATATGTTATATATATACTAACTTATTATTTTAAAGGTTTAATAATATTTAAAACGGAATTTATTCTTTAAATAATAATATAAGTAAAGAATTAAAACTGTTATATAAAACTTTTTATCGGATAGTTAAATAATATTAACGATTTTAAATAAAAATTATCATTTAAAATTATAAATATTATATAAGGTTAATGCTATTTAAGTATTTAGCTAAATATATATATAAGGTTATTAGGTTTAAGCCGTATTATCTAGGCTAAGTTAAAGATATAAAGTAATTACACTAATAATTATCTTAACAAATACTTTATTTAATATTTTCGAATACGATAATTATTAATAATGTTTACGGTAATAATAAATTATACGTTTCGATTACGAAAAGCCTTATTGCGAAACCGATTACGTAATGCCGATAAGCTTCGACCTTAATAAACCTTACACTCTTTAACTAGTTCGACAGGGGGAATTTCTTAAAAGGCAGATAATAACTTAAAATATGTTAAGCTTTTCGCAGTAAACCTTAAGTTCGTATAAAATAACTTTATAACCCTTTATTAATTCGATGATTAAAAATGTTAAATATCAGTAAGAAAAAAAAATTAACAGTTTAAAATTAACTATTTTTAACTTCGATTTATTTTAGAATATTTTCTCGAAATTTTATTAATTAAAATAATTAAAATATACCTGGTAACTTTTGTTATAAAATATCGATATTCTATAATTATAAAGTTTTTAAATTATATAAAGCTTTAAAACGAATTAAAAATATCGATACGTCCGTCGATTTAACTAACTATTCTTAAAAAAATCGAATTTTATTTTTAACTTTCGGATACGATTTAATTTATATAAATAAAAACAATTAAAAATTAAATGACCTTATAATAAAAAACATCGACCGTATAAAGGAAATACTAGAAAAACTAAATATAAACAGCAAAAGGTTTAAAAACTCCGAAATTTAAGTTTTAATTCGATATAAAAAGAATTACGAACGATAATTTATCCGGTTATTCCGGATTACGAAAATCGTCTAAAAGTTGGTTAGAAATGGTCGTTGATAGGGGAATAACTAGGTAATCAGCGAAAAGGTTAGGGTTTAATAAAGCCTAGCAATTAAAATGCATAATTTATTAATTTGTTTAATTTTATTATACGATTATGTCTTTTTTAGGATAATAGCTAGATATATATCAGAAGTTAATCTATTTATTAAATACGTATATAAAGGATTATATAACGTAACGAGAAAGTATCTTCGAAAAAACCGTACTTTTTACTAAGCACTATTAAAAAACGCAGTACGGGTAGTAGAAATACGGTAATATATAATTCGTTAAGTATACGATTAATTTAACAAATTAAGTTCTAAACCCTTTAATCGTTTAAATTATGATCGATACGGGTAATTAAGCCGGAATCGTAATGAATTTAACTTGTTCAACCTAGCGCTACTTAAATATAATGTAATCTAAGCTGGATTTAATTTACCTATTTTTTGTAATTAATCGTAATACAGTACCTACGCTTATCTTAATTAAAAAAATTCCTAGGTTTATAACTATTTAACTACTAGCTTAATTGTATTTAAAATATAGAAAAATAATTTTACGAAATGTTAAATTTGCAAAATTATTAAATTAATAAATATTTTAAAATATTTATAAAAAATACCGTAATTATGATTAAATTATAATAAAAAAATATTTTAAAATAAAAATAGTCTTTATATATAAAATAGATATATTAAAACTATTTTCTTATTATTTACTTATATAAAATATAAAAGACCTTATTAATTTTTTTAAAATTTAAATTAATAATAAATTTATTATTAAAAGTTTTATTTATTAATTTAATAAAACTATTATTAAAGTTTTTTAAAAATCTTTTATGGATTATTTTATTATTACACACCTTTTAACATATAGAATAATATTGTAGAAATATGTATAATTTTTAATTTATATTATATTTTATTTTCTTATTAAATAAATAATAAAGCTTTTAAATATAATATCAAATCTTATTTATAATAAATACCGATATTTAATAAGTTAATAATTATAGTATTTAATATTATATATTAGTTACTTAAATTATACGTTTTTATAGTATATAATAGTATTTATAATTATATTTTTAACTTAATAGCTTAATAGTTACGAGCCTGGCTATCTTTTTTAATTACGATAAGCTTAGGTACCCTGTTTCGATTAATGTTAAGAAATAGCTAGTTTAAATCCAGCTTAGGCCACCGTTCCTCTAGGTAGCGCCAGCTTAAAAGAAGTTAAACTAATTAAGGCTTCGGCCCCGTTACCGTATCGATAATGATTAATATGGTTAAGGGCTTTAAAAATTAACTAATTAAATTAATCGTATATATACTATTTGTTTATTACCGTATTAATAACCCGCATTACGTTTTTCCGGCCTTTACTAAAAGGGGACGGTTATTAAAGAGGTGGTCCCCGGTTTTATCGTATAATCCTTTAGACATATATATAGTAAAAGAATTAGCTGTATATAGCTAGATACCTTAATAGTATTTTACTTTACATAATTATATTTTTAATTAGTATTAATCATAATTTTAATTACATTAAAGATATTTATAAATCTTGATTTTATCGTAATATATAACTTTAACTTATAATAAATAACGTATAATACAAGCGAGATGCTCGTTTGTTACGTAACTAATTTTATATCTAATATAATACTTATAACTTTACGAAAACGTAATAAAATTTAATATAATTTTACGTATTTATTTATGATATAAATCTATAGGGATTAGCAAAGTTATATTCGAATCTAACCGGTTTTAATTATTTTATCAATATATTTTATATTATTTAATATTATATTAAAATCTTAAAATAAATTAACAATACGCAATAAAAATTGTTTATGTTTTTTATACGGCTTTTAAAAAATATATTAAACCTTATAATATTTTCTTTTTAATTTTATAAATAATGGCATTTTAAGGAGATAAAAAAGTAGGTCCGATTTAAAGTTTAAAAATAGAAATTAAGCTATATTTTAATAAATATTACAGCGGTAATTTTTCGAATTTACGTACAGATATATTACGTAATAGAAAGGAATATATTAAAAAAATCAAATAATTTAATATAACTTTTATAAGTTTACGAATTCTTTTGTAATATAAATGTATAAATTTTAGTTTTAAGTGAAAATAATTAAATGTTAACGTATTTAAATCTAGTCTTAATAATATATATTAAATTACAAATAAAGAATAATATTATAGTAATAACTATTTTAATATCGGTTAAGAAATAGTTGTTTTATAATACTTTAAATGAATATAAAGAAGATTAGTTAAGAAACGAACGACTCGCTCGTATGGTACGTTATAATAATATAATATTCATTTTAATTTTTTAAAGTTAATAGTATAATTTTTAATATTTTAAAATATTTTAAACAGGTTTTATGTAATATATAAGCGAATTACTTATATAAATCAAGATTTTACTGTTTATAATATTATAATAACAAATAAAAATAAATTAATTAACTCGTAATATAGTAAATTAACTTAATTAAAGATTTATTTAATATAAAGCAGTAATTACAGTAATTAAATGTAGGAATCTAGCGAATAACCCATAGTTATTCTAGGAAAAACTAAAAAATCTAGGGGCAACTACTTTTATATATACGTTTAATTATACAAAGAATAGTTACTAGATAAAGGCTGTTCTAAGAAGTACCCGCAGCCTATACGGACTAGCCGCAGGCATTTAAAAATACCAATTACGGATACGCCTTTCTACCGTAAATTATTTTATTTACGTAATTTTTAAAATTAAATTTAAATCTTTAAGAAACTTTTTTAAAAATTATTAAATTTGTTAATTTATTTAAATTTCAAATTTAAATTTTTATTACTTTTATTAAAATAAAATTACGGAATTAAACGTTATATTACAAAACCGTTCTTTTCGTTTTATCGCTTTATTATAACTGTTTTAAAATACGGGATTTATGTTCTTTTTAAACATTTCGAATTAAATTAAACGTTAATATAAAACAACGCTTTGTATTTATTAATTTATTACGTTAAAAATATTATAATTATAAAACTCGGTTTTATTTTTTAAATTATCTTTTATAAAAAATTATTAAGTAATAATTTATTTGCGGTTAATTAAAAAAGCTTACTTTAATATAAATTATGTATAAAATATAAATGCTTTTAAGTAAAAATTAATATAAAAACTTATAAATATATATAAAGAAATAATTTAATAAAACGTTAAAGTTTTACATTTAATAAATAAATAAATACTTTCGGCTAATCGTAAAAAATATTATAATTAATTTTTTCAACAATAAAAAATAAGTTTTATTAAAAAAACGTTTTTTTTTTCTTATATAAGAGATATTTAACGAAATTATTTTTTCTAACTATTTAAATTAAATATTAAATTAAATATAAACTATTCGACATTTATTTTATTAAACAATTTTATTAATCCTTTTGTAAAATTCTTTTAATCTTTACATATTAAAGGTAATATTTCCTTTTGCATTTCTTAACGTACGGAATAATATTTAATTCGGATATAACTTTTTCTTCGTATTATTTGCGTTTTTTTATTTATTTAAACGTACTTATATTATGTTGTAAAAGTATAATAAAATTATTAAATATTTACTTTAAATTTATTAAATAATTTTTAATTTTAATTATTTTTATAATTATTATTTTTACATTTACGTATTTTATTTTCGTATTATATTTGATAATATTATTTTATAATTTTAATATTTAAAAAAAGAGACTTTAATTATAATTAATACATAGCTTCTCGTAAATCTTAATAACTTATAATTATTTATAAAATTTATATTTATTATTTCTAATAACGTTAAAATATTATATTTATAATAGAAATAATTTCCTTATAACTTCCGATATTAAAAAAAATATTTACTATATCGTTTAAGTATTTTAACAGTTTTTTCATATATTTTTACTATTTAAATAACCAGTTATTTGTGAATTTTACTTAAATCCACGTTATAAACGTCATATTTAATTCGTTAATATAATTTAAAAATTAAATCGCTAATATAAATTTATATATTTAAAGCTTTTCTTTTTCCACTAATTACGCCGTTATATTTTATAACGTATTTTACCTACTTTTTAATTAATACTATAAATCTTTTTTAATTCGGTTAGGTTAATTAACCTTTATAATTTTTAAATATATTATTATTAATCTATTTTAATATTTCCCGTTTATTAAAAAAGGATATTTCGTATAATTTAATATTAGTTTTTATTATTTATATCTTTAATTAAATCTTTTTTAATAATTATTTTAATAATATTCTTAAAACATTATTTATTAGGGCTAAAAGATAAAATGTTTTTTTTATATAAAACGATATCGTTTTTTAATTAAAATTATAATATATTATGTCTTTCGAAATTAACTCGTAAAAGTTTTTATTTTGCGAGTAATTTTTTTACTTGGTTTTATTAAATATTTTCAGCCTACTTTAAACCGTATATTAAAGTTATTAACTTTATAACCTTTTTAAAGGTAAACTTCTATATTTATTAAATAGGGATTAAAATAGGTTTTTAATATTAGAAATTACTAAATACAAATATTTTCCTTTTATTTACTCTTTAAATAGGAAATAATAAAATTTATTTAAAATATATATTACCTTAAAACAACAAATAAAGCCATTAGAATCTTTTAATATACTATCGTTATAATACTTATTACGGTTTCCTTATAATTAATTCCGTTTTCTTATATAAAGTCTTTTACGTAAATACGTATCTTATACTTATTTAACTTTCTTATAACTTTATTTTTTTTCTTAATATATATTAAATATTTTTTAAGATATTTTTAACTAGTTTTATTTAAAAGCGTAAATTTAAACATTTCGTATATAAAATTCTCCTTAACTTTTATACAAATAATTTTAAGCTATATTTTTTCTTTTACGTTTTATATAAGTTCCTTTAGAAATAATCCGTTATTTATAACAATAAATAAGTTATTAAAATAAATATTAAATATAATAATTACTTATATATATTTTTAAAAATTTCAAATAATTTAATTACCATTTTTAAAAGCATTAAAATACTTTTTATTTTTACTTAATCTTAATAAATTAATATATAAGATATATAAGTTACATTTATTTTCGCTCTTTTAAATTAAAGTTAACTTCTAAAATTCGTTTAAAGACTTTAAAATATATAACTTGAAAATATTGTTATTAAATGTTCTCGTTTACCTTTAACTTTCTTTATTTTTAAATTTATATTATCCTTTAAAATACTATTATAATTCTTATTCTTTACTTATACGACTTACTTTTAACCGTATCTTAACTCTTTCTATATAAACGGATAATATTTATAAATAATAACATATAATATTATAAATAACCTACCGCTCGTTAATAACTATATATTATAATTATATATCTCTAAACAATTTAATAACATTCCTTTTACTATACGAGCTACTAATTTCTTTAATTTAACCTGATAATTTTAATTAATTAAAATTATATACCTATTATCACAAATTTAAAAATAACTGTTAGTAAATTTATATAATTTTTTTATTCTAAATATGTTTTTAAAATATTTAATTAATACTATATCGTTTATTATAAATTAACTTATTCTATTAATATTATACGTTATTAGTTTTATCACTAACTTTTAAAAATAAATAAAAGATTTTATTTATATAAAAATTATATATACCTTATTTTAATAAAATTATATATGTTATTTTATAAGATCGTTTTATTGTTAAGTATATAGGTTAAAAATAACTAATTTAATACGTTTTATAATATAAAAATATTTAAATATCGTTATATTAAATACCTTGCTACTATTAAAATATAAGATATATATTATTTCTGCGTTTACTTTATTAATATAATAATAACGTTTTTAAATATTTCATAATTTATATAATATTCGGCTTATAATATTTTTAAATAAATTATACCTTTTATAATGTAATATACTCTTTGTAATATAATTAAAATAATTTATATTGTCGGTATTAAAAGATTTAGTTAACTTTACGTTATAAAAAACTTTTTTAAAAATATTTTTTTTTCTCTTTACAAATTCATAAATAATATATGTCGTCTTTTCCATTTGTTATGCGTTTTATAACGGATATCCTTTATGTTATTAGCGTTTAAATATATTCTTATAAACTTGTTATAATTTATATTATTTTTTTAATATTAAAATAGTAAAGCCGGTAATATTAAAAAAAATTTCTTTATAATTTTGTCCGTTATTAAATCTTTCCCTTATTTAAAAACCTTTAAAAATACGCATTTTAAATTATTTTATAAATTATCGTTATATCTTTTATAGAATATCTTTTTTAGTACATATCTTTATTAATACTCTTATCGTTTATTAAATTCGAGGCCTTAATATTAAATTTTCGCTTTTTATAAAATTATAATTAAAATCCGTTTTAAAAAAGGTTAATCGTTAATGATAAAATTTTATAAAAGCTTATTAAAACCTTACGATTTAAATCATTTCGTTTTTTATAAAATACTTTCTTAGAAAATAGTATTAAAACGAAGTTATTAATATATAATATATACTTAATTATAATTTCTTTTTTTTATTAGACTTTTTAAAGGCAACTTAATAATGTTAACCAAAATAATAATTAAGCGTTTTCTACTCTTTATAATTTATATTCTCTTGAATTTAATATTATTTATAATATTAACGTTTACTTTTAAATCTTAAAATAACTTATTTAAATTATTCTTATAAAGTTATAATTATATAAAAACATTACGCTTTTTATAATAATCACTTTATCACCGTGAAAATTATTGATAGTTGCCGTGTTCGAAGATACTGGGTAGAGTATCTATCGTGTTAATTATTGGTGTAATTACTTCGTGTCTTTGGCTCAGCCTGGATAATACGGCTTGAACCTAACGACCTTGCATAATAATCACTTTAATACGTTTATTTATTTCGATCTTAAAATTATAAATCGTTAAAGTTTTAAAGTATTTAATTATTAAAGATTTTTAAACTTTTATTAAAATATGTTTAGTAACTAAAGAAATTAGATATAGGGGGTTCGTAAGGTAACGGAGGGGTAAGCGCGACAGATATACTATTTATATATTTATAGCCTAGACCTAGCTCTCTTACATCTTTCCACCTTTAAGAAGTAATAGGGAATAGCCTAGGTTAATGAAAATAATAACAACATCCTAAATTATAACCTATTTCCTTATATAATAATATTTTTAAACGTTAATTAATATTTAAATTTATCTGTTTTATAAGTAATTTAAAGTACTACTTAAAAAACGTATTAAATAGAAAAGGTATTAATTATATTATTATATTTAATAAATTACCTATATTTTTTATACGCGTATAGCTCTTATATTACCTTATAACAAAATACACATTTTCTAATTAAAAGGAACTTTTTTATATATAAAATACGATTAATATCGTTTGTTAATTAATATATTCTTTTAACGATTTTAAAAAATTAAATTGTCAATTATTACCTATTATTTCTTTTTAAATCTATAACGTTTTATTTCATTTTAACTTGGGCGAATAAATTTTTTTAATTAACTAATATTTTTAACAATTATTCGTAAGGTATTTTTTCATAATATAAATATTTTCGTAATTAAGTTTTATTTAATTTATAATAAGTAAATCTTTTTTACAACTTTTTATAATTAATTATTATATATATTTAAGTATTGTAATTTGATTTATAATAAAGTAACGTTAGTATTAATAAGCCGGATAATTTATTAATTATTATATTATATAATTTATAACCTAAGATTTAAACTAATTTTAACTTTTTTTAAAGAAAAATTAAATAATATTTTTTCTAACGTATCTAAGAAATAATATTTTATTATCGATTATAAAATAATTATTATATTCTATTTATCTGATATTTTATTATTTTTTAAAATAATTCCATACCGTAGAATTAAAAGTTTTATCGATTAATTATATTATTTATAAGAAGGCTATTTTATATACTAAATAAATTATTACGTTTTAATTATAAAGTTAATAGTTTAATTTTATATTATACGTAAATAAAATTCTTATTAAATTAAGTAAGTTAAAATATAATAAAAAATATTTTAGGTTATTTATTAATTATTATATATAATATAAAAGCGATTTTTTTTAAATATTTAGTAATAAATCCTAAATAAATTAAATTATAGTTTAGTAAATATTTAAGATGTATTATTAGCGTATTTAAAAATATACTTAAAATTTATAATTTTATTTTTAAATATATTAGTATTGGCCTAATAGCTTAGTAGTTGCGAACCTGGGTGTCTTTTTTAATTGCAACAGGCTTAGGCACCCTGTTTCGGTTGGTTTTAAAAGATAGCTAGTTTAAATCCAGTTTGGGTTACCGTTTTTTTAGGTGGCGTTAGTTTAAAGGAGCTAGATCTGGAGTTTCGGTTTTGTTACCGTGTCGGCGATAATTAAGGGGTAGTTGGTGGGATTAGTTACGATTAAGGGCGATAGGAACGAATTAATTAATCGGGTATATTTTACCGTTAGTTGCCGTGTTACATAACCCGTATTGCGTTTTTCCGGCTTTTAGCTAAGAAGGGACGGTTTTTAAGGGGTGTTTCCCGGTTGCGTTTATAAAACCAATTTGTGTATGTATTTAGTGAATAAATCAGCTCCCTGTATGTATGTATATAGCTAGATGCCTTAATAGTATTTTACCTTGCAAATATATTAATATTAAAAAAGTTATTATAAATTTTAATTTTTTATTAAGGTATATCGTTTTCGAATATATTAATTTAACCAATTAATAAAGTTTTAATTTTTCTATAATATACCGTAAAAATGTCCTATATAAAAAATATATAAATATTTTTAACGAATAAAATAATAAGGTTTATATAGAACGAAATTAAATTTTAATATTTTAAACGTTTTAATAAAATTTGTTATTATAATAAGATTAATTTTTTTAAGTTATATAAAGTTTTTTTAATTAGAAAATCTTTTAGTTTTAATAATATTTTAAAACTATTTTTTTATATATTTAATAAAATAAGTAAATATTAATAAAAACGTTAATAAATTTATACTATATAAAATTTAAATAATTTGCTAATTAAAATTAATACGTATATATTATAATTTATAATTTAAATTATTATTTACTTTATATATAACGTACTTTATTACCTTATAAATCAAATTACCTCGCAAATCGTTTTTATTAATATATTTATTATCTAACTTTTATTAATAATTCTTTAATATTAATAATATAAAACATTATATAAAAAGATTCAAATTAAATTTAACTATTTAAATTAAAAAACAAAACGCGAAATTTAATTTTAATAAATTATATTTTCTTATAACGTTGCCGAATATATTTTAAAAGCTCGATATTACGGTTAATACGTCCGAACCGATATTCTTTTTAATTTATGAAAATTAATACTAATTAACAAGAAATATATTATCGAACAAATTTTTAATTTAAGTATGCAAACGTTTTTTATTTAATTTTAATACATTAAAATTATAACGATTTTATTACTGGTTTAATCCATTATAATATACGTTACAATTAATTAAATGTCGAAATTTATTATATAATAAAATAGTTTGAAATACGTTTAAATTCAAATATCGATTATTAACGTGTATTGTATAAAGTTTTAAAAATATTTCGTAAATAATTCGATTTTCTTCGGGTTATTATCGTAAAATACAGTATTAAGAAAAGGGACATTTATAATTTCGACGAAATTAAATTTTTAATAAAATGATTTATAATAATAAGTAGAATAATAATTAACATCGAAAAATATAAAAAATTTAAATAAGTTTAATAAAAAATAAAAAATAAAATAAAATTATTTAAGTTATTAATTTTTAAGGTTAAGTTATATTATTATTTATTATTATAACGGGGAAAAATTACTTTAAATTTTAATTCATTAATAATCTAAAATAAATAAGTAATTAGAAAATTATATTAAGTAATAATAGTTAGATATTAAGTAAATTAAGTTTAATATAAATTTAATATTTCGATTAATGTATTTAAATGCGCATAAAAGGATTAAAACCTTTTTTTATATTTAACGGTTACGAAAGTTATTATTTAATAAAATTTAAAAAATATCATGTTAATTACGATATTATTATATGTTATATTTCTGTATATTTTTCGTATAAATTTAAAGTTTTATTTTTTTAATTTGTTTCTTTAAAACGTATTTATTCGTTAAATATCGAAAGTTTAATATTACGTTATTATATTTATATCGTTAAAAAGATTCTTTTGCCGGTTTTTATAACGTGTTTAAAGTTGTTATAACGTCCGATAATACTAAATCCGAATTTGCGAAATTTAATTTAATTTTATTTAATTTTAATAATCTTTTTTTCGAATTCGAAATTTTTCCAATTAAATTTACGCTATCCGTTTTTACGATAACTTTTTCCTATTTTATTCGTTTCCCGTATACGAAAACCTTTAAAAATATTAAGTAAATAATAAAATAAAAACGTTATTTATAAAAAAGGATTAAAAATTACTAAGGTAATCTGCCGACAAAAAGCGTTAAATCGGTAAGTCTTTTATTAAAAAGTAATTTATTATTTTTATACGAAATTAATTTTATTTAAAAAAAAGTTACTTAATTACGTAAAACGAATTATGTTTTAAATAAACGTTTTTTTAAAACAAATATTTATTATATAAAAAGGATAAACTTTTTTAACCGAAAAGGAAAAAGGTAATAGAAAAATACAGCTTATACCGGTTAAAAGTAATTATTATAAAATGATTAAAATTTAAAAACGGAAAGATAACGTTTACGGTAAACCCGGATATAATGCGCGTACTTATAGAAAAGTTATAAATAGGTTTAACGAAAAAGAAATCCGATTAATTTATGTTATTTTAATATATTATAGCTGATTAATTTAAATTTTTTATCGCAAGGTGCCGAAGAGCGGTTCGTAGGGTGGTTTAGCTTATAAGGTAGTATAATACGTTAAAATGTATTTTATAGTTTAAAGTTTTATAATATTTATTAAATATATAAATATATATTTATATATATTTAACAATTAGTATTTAATAAAACTTTAATTCATTATTTTTAAAATTAGGATTTTTTATAAGGTAAAAAATATCGTTTTTAATCAGTATATAATTAACTCTTTATATTTTTACCATAATAATGGTAAATTAAGTTTAAACATTTCGTTTATTAATTTCAACTTTTTTATAAAATAAAACATTATTATTTTTCTAATTAAAATAATATATATTTCTAATAACTAATTTTTTAAAGTTTTCGTAACTTATTAACTAGTTATTAATTATATTTATAATATATAAAGTATTATAAATTTTTATTATTATATAAATTTAAATAGTTTAAGAGACATTAAAAGTTACTTTTAATCTCTCCGTTAATATATTAATTTTAATAATTATTAAATTAAATATTAATAATAATAACGGTTTAAAAAACCAGAATAGTTTAAATATAATAAATAAAATAAATATAAAAAATTTTTTTAACTTAATTTTTATAACTTTATATAATTTTAAGGGCCCAATGGCTCAGTGGTCGCGAGCCTAGGTGTCTCTTTTAATTGATGCAGGCTTGGGCACCCTGTTAATTGATCGTAAGAGACAGCTGGTTTAAATCCAGTTTGGGCCACCGTTCCTCTAGGTGGCGCCAGCCTAGAGGAGCTAGACCAATTGGGGCTTCGGCTCCGCCACCGTATCGGCGACAATTGAAGGGTGGCTGGGGGCTCTAGAACCAATCACAATTAGGGGCGTTGGGAACCAATTAATTAATCGAGTGTATCTTATCTTATCGTCAGTTGCCGTGTTACATGACCCGCATTGCGTTTTTCCGGCCCTTGGCCAAGAAGGGACGGTTTTTAGGGGGTGCTCCCCGGTCGCATCGTGTAATCCTTTGTGCATGTACTTAGTGAATGGATTTGTCAGCTAGCAGGGGGTGCTAAACGCACCTTATATACGGAAAGGCTCCCTTTAATCGGAAGATATATGTTCCGTTGCTAGGCTATATAAAAGCTGTACGTGTACGAGAAACATATGCAAGCAAACTTAATATAACAACATAACTGATATCCCTTATATTTAATAATTAAAAGTTTTATTCGCTTAATTCGCGTTATTATTAATTGATTAGCTGTTGTTAAGACGATATAAGCTGTATATCAGTAATAACTATTAATATATTTTATTAATTGCAATAATAACGGTATCGTTAACGTTCTCCGTTATCTATAGCGGACCTAAGGACTAGAACCGCTTTAAGGGCGAATTCCAGGTTAAAGCGTACGCTTTTGATATATGGGATTATATCGATTCTGATTAATTACTTTTATAACCTGTTAAACTAATAGAACTTAATATAACCTCGTATCCGAAACGACAAATGCGTTATACGATACGAATTAATACCCCAAACGGCTCCTTAATTATATTTATATTTTCCGGAAAAACTTACGAAAAAATCGATTATATTAGTTACCTAACGAATACCTTTAAGATAATAACCGAAAGCAGACAAGCTTATAATTAGGACTTTACGGCATATACCTATAAGGATTATAAATACGATATTTTCCGAAAAAACAATAACGACTTTACAAAATAAGTCCTGGAGTTAATATTTCTAGCGATTAGGGAAACAAGCCTTTTTTTAGGAAAGAACTTACGGAAATGGTACATTAAGTTAGCTGAATCCGGTAAGGTATACGACAGCAGGCTTTTAATTAATACCTAACGAAAGTACCGCGAAAGGCTAAAACAAATTTCGAAGTTAGCGAAAAAACTAAACGAATAAATCGTAAAGTAATAAAAAATTATAACTTAGGGATAGCGATATGGGGTTTTAAAAACAAAGACGACGATCGTATAGGTTAACGACCTATGTACAGTACTGGCACCTATTGTAAGAACTTGGACGATTACGTTCTAGATAATAAAAAAGGCCGAAATTAATAACGGCACGATTAGTTATTAGGAAGTGGCGGCCAACCTTTTAAATCACTGGACTATAA
Source organism: Monosporascus sp. CRB-8-3 (assembly GCA_004155055.1). Classification (NCBI taxonomy): domain Eukaryota; kingdom Fungi; phylum Ascomycota; class Sordariomycetes; order Xylariales; genus Monosporascus; species Monosporascus sp. CRB-8-3. Next base: position 108,281 of record QJNZ01000081.1, read on the forward strand.
CTTATTTACAACTTATATCGAAAAATATCAAGGCAGCGTTTCCGACCTTTTACGGGATACCCGTAAACCCTTTTGATTAGGATAATCCTGATTAAGAAGAGACTAAGGATAACTTTTAACCGTAAGGAAGGACCTTAAAACGTAGGTTAAAACGAGGAAATCGTAGAGGTTTTTATTTAAACCGAAACGGTAACAAACGAAAGCGTTAAAAGTTGGATATATAAGGAACCCGTTACAAAACGTACTTAAGCTTTTTTTACAGGCTTTTTTAATGCTATTACGTATTCCCCAGCAAAGCCCCGGCAGATTTCCGCTTTAACGACAGGATAATAGCATACGTTTAAGGCCGGATATTCTCTGATTAATTTCTAAAGGAAAAAATTAACCGCTTATCGAAAGGCATGGAAAAAATAATTACTTAAAAGACAGATTAACTTTTAAAAGGAGTAAAACGGGTCCTGGCGTACTTTTTAATCTTTAATTAACGCAATGCGATAAACGTCGCACCTTACCCTTTAAAAAATTTATCCATTTTGAACTTAAGGTTTACGATATATATCTTTAATTTTGTTAATAGGTTTTTAAACTTTAAACAAACCGTATAAGGCAACGGGGTATACGTAAGTAACAGCTTCGTTCCGATTAAAGGGTACGGAGAGGTTAACGTAATATTTCGAAGCTTTAGCAGTACGAAAACGTTACGTTTGTACGACGTAACTTATTGCGAGAACTTTGTATATAACCTGGTATTTCTCCGGCAGCTCCGGAAAAAAGGGTATTGGTAAAATAACCGAAAAACTAATAATTTTATCCGAAATAAATATAATCAGGTGGTTATTACGTTAATAAATAAGTTTAATTAGTTCGTTATCGAAAATATTAACGTAATAGTTATTTATGTAACTTTTGTAACTTATAGACGTAACGTTAATTTGTATATAACGAAATTATTACGGACCGGTAACGGTATTATATAGCACCTGAAATTAGGATACCTTAGGTCCGAAATGATCGCCTAATTGTAGTCCTATATAAGGGGAGTGCGCCTAAAAGGTCCTATAACAGTCGAATGCTAAGCATGTAATAAGGCGAAGGCTAGGAGATAAATATGCCGTAAGCTAAGGGAAAAAGCTTTCCGATTAAGATAAAGAATCGCTATCGACTTTACAGATTTTAAAGAAAACCCTAAAGGATATAAATACGTTATATTTACGATTAACAAGTAGTTAAGTTTTATCTGGAATATTTATTTTAAAAACCGAAAGCAGGATATATTAATTATAACGTTTAAACATTTCCTAGGAATTCTAAAAAACCAGGATAAAATCTTTCTATAGGTAATCGAATACGATAACGAAATTTTAAAAAATTACCAATTTCGAGATATGTTATAATTACCTTTTTTAAGTATTAGATTTAAACCTTTAATACCGTATATCCAGGTCCAGAACGGGGGTGCAAAACGTTTAAAAAATGTAATTAAAGAAAAAGCAACTACGATACGAAATAACGTTAAGTTACTTTCGTTTTTAATCGTATACATTTTTAAAGCAGTAATATATCTATATAACCGTACCCCTAAATACGTACTTTTTTGGCAAAGCTTATATAAGGTTTATTATATTTACCTAACGTATAAAGACGGTATTACAATACTTAATCGGAAGCTTTAATAAGCTTACCTGCAAGCATATAGCTGTATAGCCTATGCTATAATAACTATAGTTATAAAGAAAAAACAGAAATTTTAAAAGTTAAATTCCAAAACATAGATTGGCTTCCTAATCGGTTACCGATCTACGAATATCTATAAGATCTGGAACCCGTTAATTAATAAGGTTATTACCATTCGAAACGTATAATTTAACGAAAAAGCCACTTTTTCAGGTGATATTAAAAACCTAAAAAACAACTTTCTGTACGTAACAGAAAAAAAGTTACAAAAGCTATTCCGATAGGTAAAAATACTTAATCAAAATGATAACCATCTAATTTACATACAAAAAAAAGATGAAAACTTAAACGGAATAATTCAGTTACCGGCTAAACAAAAAAAATGGCTTTAGAAAAGTACTAACGTAAAAAACGTACGGAATAAGAAAAAACAAACCTATTTATAAGGAATTAATCACTTTTATACAACTGCTATATTCGAACCATTTCCGTCCCCTAAACTATTATTGCTACCAGCGTTTACTTTAATAACTATTACGATTATTACGCCGACGGAAAAAATAAAAATAATTTTAAACTCCCTTTATACTATTTAACCTAAAGTAACGGTAAAAAACGAAAATACCTTACGGATAATAAACGTAAGCTTTCCGTATATTCCGTATTAAAAAGGTATTATCCGAAACAAATACAAAATATAAAAAGCCGCATTTAATACAGGACGTTTAACCCCTTTTATAAGTATATACGATAACCGGCCGGTAAACTGCGGAAATTTAAAGAAGTTAATTACCCGAAATACGCATTACCCTAATCGGAAAAATAATAATACCTTGGCATATAAAAAGGTATTAAGGTTGCAAAACCGGGTGCATAAGCATAATTTACCGTTACCGCCGTAAGGCTATAAAAAGCTAAGTACATACCCGTTAAAAAAAATATTTCGTAAAACCGAAAAGGCTTATTTATAAAGTTACAAAAAAATGCGATCTTAAAAAGTAATTAATTAATTTTTTGCTAAAGGGAAATAGGTTTTAAGGTATATATAAATATACGTTTACAAATTTAATAAACATAGCTGGTTATATAAATATAAAGTACGTCTTGTTATATAAGGCGATTAACAGCTAAAAAACGCATATAGCAATATATACGTATCTATTTTAACTAAAAAGTCGTTTAAAACGTTAATCGTTACGGTAATTAGATTTAACCTAAAGCTTAAATAATATAACGCTATTAACGCTTTCGTTAACGCTAACCTACCTTACGAAATATACATAAAAACGCCCCTAAGATATCCCTAACGTAAAAAGACTTTCCTAATTAAAAAGGCTTTATATAGCTTACGGAAGTCGCCGTTATTATGGCAAAAAAACTTTACTGAAACGCTTAAAAAATTAAAATTAAGCCTTATTCCTTATAAACTTTATTATTTCACTCGTTAGAAGGTGCTTATCTTCTTCTTTATAAACGATATCGTTACAGCATATCGCAAGGAAAACTAAGACCTCGTCGATTAATTAATTCAGCAGATACGGGAACGGTATATTCTTACAAGGGGTAAGGACTTATAGTAATTTCTCGGTATCGAAGTAATTAAAAACAGACCTAACAGGAAAATCTAGTTATTTTAGTCCGACTTTATAAATAAACTAGCTAACTTAATCCCTAAAAAAAACCTAAATAACCTTCCAGAAACGCCTATAACTAACGTTAAGCTATTACCAAATCCTAATCTGGCCCATCCAGGCTCTGTTAACAAATACCAAAAAAAAATCGATTCCATCCTTTACGTAACGATCAATACGCAACCCAATATATCCTTTACCGTATCCCAACTTGCCCGTTTTAACCTAAACCCTAACGATATATATTACAAAACTGCTAATCGAATTATATTATACCTGATCGGGACCAAAACGTTAACGTTGTAATTCGGAAACGAAAATTCGTTAAATACCTAAAGTAACGCCTTTTTTGCGGATAATACGGTTAATCGAAAAAATTTCTAAGCTTACGTTATAAAGCTATTTGGAAAAGTGATAAGATAGCAAGCGAACAAACAAAATATAATAACTACTTTTACAATAAAAACGGAATTATTATCCTTTACGCAAACTGTAAAAAAAGCCTTATTTAACTTTCGATTAATTAAAAAGCTAAAAGTTACCTTAAATGTTAAACCGTTAAATATATAATGCAATAATTAACAAATTATACAGCTTATTAACGCCAACGTCGCCCTATTACAGACGAAACTGCGGCATATGGATATATATAACTATTAATTACGAAAAGCCGTAAAAAAGGACTTAATCAAAGTGGACTATACGCCTATAGGCGACATGCTGGCTAATAAACTAATTAAAGCCCTGTTACGCAAACCGTTTAAGTATTTCAAAAAGCAACTAGGATTAATAAATATCACGGAAACCCTTAAACGGCGGAAAAATATTCTATAAATAATTTCAAAGGAAAAATTAGCTAATCAGGAGGATTTAATCGCCGGAAGAAAAATTAAATGGAAAACTATGGCTTTAGGAAGTGATAATATGTAACGATTAACGCCATAAATGCTTTAAGGCGTTAAAGGGATATGTTAGCTAGCAAAAGGTGCTAAACGCACCCTATATACGGAAAAGCTCCCTTTAATCGGAAGATATATGTTCCGTTGCTAGGTTATATAAAAGCTGTACGCGTACGAGAAATATACGCAAGTAAGCCTAATATAACAACACAATTAATGTCCCCTATATCTGACAGGATTAGCTCCTTGTATGTATGTATATAGCTAGATACCTTAATAGCACTTTACCTTGCATATAATTTTAAGATTTATATTATTTTTAACATTAAATTATACGTTTTAAAGAATAATAATTCTATTAATTAACAAACTTAAAATTTATAAATATTTATATATTATTAATTAATAAAAACATTAATCCATATTTTAAAATTTAATATATAAAATTTTTGTTCATTTATAAAAGTAAATATTATAATAGAAGTTATATAGCAGTATATTTTTAAATAAATTTATAAAGCTTTTTAACTAAATATTATATTTTTATTTCTATATAGTAAAGAAATATAATAAATTTTATGAAAACTTTATTTAAAACTAGGTTTTTAAAAATATTATTACATAAATATATTATTATATTAAGAATATATATAACTAAAAACGAAATTACTTTAAGAATATTTCGTATAATAATTATTTTTATTTAATATAGTTTCTAAACGTCTTTTATTTATAATATAAATTTAAATATATAATACAAGAAATTTAAATGTTATATTAAACAAATATAATTTATAATATATTTTTAAATATATAATCTTTACCGTTTCGTTATTATAGTTAATTTTATAAAATGTTTATAAAATTTTAAAAAATATTATTTAATATATCTTACTTTATGTTTAAACAAGATATATATTAAATTAAGTTTAAATTTTTGCTATTAATAACTAGAATATATTTATATTTTTTTAAATCTTTTTTAAAATTTATAAAACTTATAGCAATTGTTTATTTTAATCGAAAATTCACTTTTACATTTATAACGTATTTATTTTTATTTTTTATTTTATTTTATATTTAATATTTATTTATTTTTAAATTTTTAAATGAATTCTTTTATATAAGATTATAATTAAACAATTATTTCAAATTTTAAAAAACTTAATTTAAAATAGTATATAATAATATTATCAGTCCGTTATAATTTCATAGGTTATAAATTAACGTTTTATTTATAAATTATAAAAATTATATAAATAATAATTACGTTCATATTTTTAAAATTATATTCATTCGGTATAATTACTAATATAATAATTGTTTACTTATATTTATTTCGAGTAAAATTATTAAACTTTTAGTTATTTTAATAATATTTTATTTTTCGAATTTACCGAAAAAATACTAAATTATATAAAAAGATTTTATAATAAATAACCTTTTATAAGCATAATAGTTTCGAAGTTTTAAAATTTTCATATTATATATTTATTTCTTTATGTTTTTTAATCGAAATAACATTATTTTTTACTTATATTTTATAATTTTAAAATTTATTAATAAAATTAAAAATATATATCGTAAATTTTAAATTCAAAATATATGAATTTCTTAAAAAATAAAACCAATTATTTATCTTATTATTTTCATTTTGAAATATACAATATAAAAAGAATTACTTTATTTCATTAAGAAATTTATTCGGTTTTTAAATTATTGATTTTTTTAAAAGAAATTTAACGAAAATTAAATTGTTGAAAAATTAATTTTAGTATATTGTTCTTAAAACGAAGATTAACTAACACTTTATTTAAATCTATATTAAAATATTAAAATAATATATAATAAAAATTTATATAAATTTTATAACGTATATTTTATATATTTAATTTTCTATATTTTCGCTTATTATTATTTTAATAACAATATAAAGTTTTATAATTATTTTATATTAATATGTAATTTACCATTTTTCTTTATAATTAAAAATTAATATTTTTAACTTTTTTAATTCAATTTTTTTATTAAAGAATTTTATAAACATTTTATAAAACGTTAAAAACGTTATTTTAATCGTTTTTAATATAAACGATAAGAATATAATGTAATAATTAAAAAATTACCAGCTACTTCGTAATATTTAATTATATCGATTTCGATTTTAAATTTGTTAATTTTTAAATAACCTATTATTTATATTTTAATAATAAACATTAATATTATATATAAATTATTAACTTATATAATTATTATTTTCGGTTTTAAAATGATATAATATTGTTTTTACATTATAACTTTCTATTATTTTATAAGTTATTTATTTAATTTTTTTATTAATTTTAATATTTACTTTAACTTTTCCTTATATTTTTGATTTATATTTATCAAATACTTATTATACTTTGTTTTATTAAGTTTAATTAAATTATTAAATTATTCCCGGTAACTCTCCTTTAAAACTATTTTTTTTATCGTAAAAAGTACAAATTTTAGGATGGATTTCGTAAAATCGTAATCTTTTTATATAGATTCTCGTATTTTTAATTCTAATATATATATATATATTTTAAAATCTAAAATATAAATTTCTTTATTTTCGGTAATTATTTTAAAAGTATTTATCAAGTAATTTATATATTTGATTTTATAAGTAATTTATTTATAATATAAAAATATAAAAAAAATACCGTTTAAAATTCTGTTTTATATCGTATAACGGATTTGCTTTGCTAATACGAAATTATATAGGGTTTAAAAATTTAACGAATTATAAAATATTGTAAATATAATCGATATAACGTTAAATATTAAATATCTCCCTTTTAAGTTTAATTTTTAAATAAATAAAATTTTTTTTTTAATATTCTTATTAAAATTATATAATTTATATCCTTAAATTATAATTAGTTAATTAATAATAATAGAAATTATATAAATAAAATTTTAATTTATTATATTAAAAAAATATTTATTATATTCTTATATTCGATTAATTATATATATTTTTTTAACATTTATAGTTTTTATATAACTTAAGAATTAAATATATAAGAATATATACCATTAGGTATTTAGCATAGCTAATCTATCTACTATATATATATATATATTAGTTCTTATAAACGCAACCGGAGGGTACTTTTAAAAACCGTACCTTTTAAAAGGCCGGATAAAAAACCCGATTAATAGGAGTTTTCTAATACGGTAACAAATGCGATTACGTATACGATTAATTTGATTAGTTACCAAAGCTACTAATTATTCCAGTTATTGCTGACACTGTAGTAAAGCCGAAGCTTTAATAATCTAGCTTTTTTAAGCTGAGCGTTACCTAGAGAAACGGTAGCCTAAGCTAGATTTAAACCAGCTATCTCTTGCAATTAATCGCAATAAGGTGCCCAAGCCTGTTGTAATTAAAAGAAATACCCAGGCTTAAGACCACTGAGCTATTAGGCCAAGAATTAAATATATATTATATAAATAAAAGGGTTTTTTATATATATAAAATACGTTTAATACTATGTATTAACTAATAAAAGAAGTAATAAATATAGAAAAATAAGAGAACTATGTTCGGTATTAAAGTACGTAAAATACTAATAATAATTAAATTATCCCGGTTTTAAAAGAAGTTATTACGAAGGTTTTAACATTATTTTGAAATAGAAATATTTATATAAAGTAACGGATTACAATTAAATATTAAGCAAAAAAAGCTTGTTATTATAATTAATGTCCGGAGGATTTTTTAAAAACGGTAAAATGTTTAATTATAACGTAAGTTAATAATAAAAAGATTTGTTATTTAGTAATAAATGAAATTTAGTATTAGGTAATAACGTAAACGATAATTACGATAATAAAAAATACGGACGGTTAAATCTAAGTTTTTAACTTGAAATAATTTATAAAAACGTTTGTAAAATTATCGAACGAAGATAATATTACCGCGAAAAAATAAATACTTAAATTAAGAATATATCTCTTTTAAACTTAATAAAAAAAATCTATTTTATAGTAATAATAATTAGGAATTAAAAAAAAACGAGTTTTTAAGTTATTTTAAAAATAACTAATTTTTAAGTTTATAATTTAACGAAATTTATATATAATAATAAAACTAAATTAGCTACTATTATTATTATTATTAAAAAAGGTTTTATAATTGTCGTTACCGGTTTTCCGAAGAATACGAATATATTTAAAACCATAAAAGGTATATAAAAATTTAAAAATATCGATTAATATAACGTATTATGCTACATTACGAGCTAAATTATTTTACGAGCCGCTTTATAGTATTTTGCGATAAAAAATTTAAATTAATTAATTATAATATATTACAACAATATAAATTAATCGGATTTTTTTTCCTTAAATATATTTGCAGCTTTTTTATAAGTACACGTATTATGTCCGAGCTTATCGTAGACGTTATATTTCCGTTTTTTAATTTTAATGTTTTTACGACGATTATTTTCAACTATTATAGGTTATATTTTTCTATTATCTTATTTTTTTTCAGTTTAAAAAGTTTCTTTTTTTTAAAGACGTTTATTTTTTATCCTTCGACGTTTGCTTAAGATATAATTCGTTATATATAATTAAGTAACTTTTTTTCGAAGAAAGTAATTTCGTATAAATATAATAACTTATTTTTTGTTAAAAAATTTGCCGATTTAACGATTTTTATTAGCAAGCTACTCTGGTAATTTTTAATTTTTTTTATGCAAGGTTGTTAAGTTCAAGCCGTATTATCCAGGCTAAGCTAAAGATATAAAGTAATTACACTAATAATTAATACGATAAATACTTTACCTAATATTTTCGAAAACGGTAATTATTAATAATTTTCACGGTAACGATAAAGTATACCTCGGTTACGAAAAGCCTTATCCCGAAGCCAATTGCGTAATGCTAACAAGCTTCGACCTTAATAAACTTTATACCCTTTAGCTGGTTTAATAGGGGGAATCTTAATTATTTAGAAGATATTAAACTTTTCGCGGTAAACTTTAAGTCCGTATAAAATGGTTACTTTACGACCTTTTGCTAGTCTTATAACTTTTTTAACCTTAATTAATTTCAAAGCTTTTTAAACCCTTATTAATTAAGATAACTAAAACATGCCGGCCAAATCCGAATATAAAGTTCTAATATTCCGTACTTCCGGAATCTCGACTGAAACGGTCTTAATTAAGTTACCCAACCTAAATAAAATAATCGGCTGAACAAAATATATTAATACCTCCGTCGATATTAACAACTTATCCGAGAAAGATCGGGTTTTGCTTTTAATTTTCGGATACGATTAGTAAAACTAAAGGATGGCGATAACAGGCTTAAGAACGTCGAAGTTCAACTTTTAAATCGATACAAGAAGGACTACAAGCGATAGTTTGTCCGGCTGCTCCGGATTGCGAAGACCGTCTAGAATTCCGTTAAAAATGGTCGTCGATAGGGGCATAACTGGGTAATCTGTAAGGTAAGGGTTTGGTAAAGCTTAGCAACCGATAATACAATCTATCCATTTATTTAATTTGGTTTTACGGTTACGTCTCCTCTAAGGAAATTAATTTTTTTTATAAGTAACGTTTTTATTTTATTATTTTATTAATATCTTTAAGAATTTTTATAAGCGGGGAACGAACAAAACCGGTAAAGGTTAACGGGGAGACGGTTAGCGTAAATATAATTAAAAAATTTCGAATTCGAAAAAAACGGTATTAAGATTAAATAGAATAAAGTTAATTTTTATAAATCCGCATTTAATATTATTAGACGTTATAATAATTTTAAACATATCGTAAAAGCCGGTAAAAAAAGAATTTTTAATAATATAAATATAACAACCTTATATTAAATTTTCGATATATAATAAATAAACATATTTTAAAATAGGTATAGAAAATAAATTAAAAATTTAAAATTTATACGAAAAATATACGGGCATATAATATATAATAATATTAAAATTAGTATAATATTCTTCGAATTTTATCGAATAATAGGTTTTATACTTATTAAAAATAAAAAAACGTTTTAATTTTTTCGTACGCGTTCGAATATATTAATCGAAATATTAAATTTATTTTAAATTTAATTTGATTATTATTTAATTATTATTATTTAATACCATTTCTTAATTAATTACTAATAATAAATTATTACGGAATTAAAATTTTTAATGATTTTTTTTAATATAATATTAAATAACGGTATAATTGAATTTTAGAAATTAATAATTTAAATAATTATATTTTATTTTTCATTTCATTATTAAGTTTATTTAAATTTTTCACGTTTTTCGACGTTAATAATTATTACGCCCGTTATTATAAAAAACTTTATTAAAAATTTAATGTCGTCGAAGTTATAAATATCTTTTTTTATAATACCGTATTTTATAATAATAACTAGAATAAATTCGAAATATTTATAAAATATCTTTAAATTTTTATATAATACCAGTTAATAATCGATATTTTAATGTAAACACGGTTAAAGTTTTTTTTGCGGTTTAATAAATTTTGACGCCTAATAAATTCTGATACGTATTACGATATATTCGGATAATAATAAATTCGTTATATTTTTAATGCGTTAAAACCGGATAAAAAACGTTTACTTATTTAAGTTAAGGATTTATTCCGTAATAATTTTTTTTTAATTAACGTTAATTTTTATAAATTAAAAAGAATATCGGTTTAGGTATATTAACCGTAATATCGGGTTTTTGAAATAAATTCGAGAACGTTATAAAAAAAATATAATTTATAAAAATTAAATTTCGTGTTTCGTTTTTTAATTTAACTAATTAAATTTATTTTAGATTTTTTTATAATACGTTTTATATTATTAGTATTAAATAATTATTAATAAAAATTAGATAGTAAATAGGTTAATAAAAGCGGTTTGTAAGGTGGTTTGGTTTGTAAGGTAATATAAAACGCTATAAATATTTTTAATTAATTATAATATTTAAATAAAACCTTAAACACTTAACCGTTAATTATATGGTCGAATTTAAACGTTTAATTTACCGTTATAATAAAATCGAAATACTTATTAGCCTTAATTAACAAATTACCATATTTTTAATATTATTTAAAATAAAAAATATAAAAATACTGCCTGCTAGAAAGTACGAGTAAAAAAAAATTTTCCCCAGTAGCTAACTACTACTTTTAACGAGGTTTATAATAACTTTATTACTAAATTTCGAAACAAAAAGAATAACAGAAAATGAAAAAAAAAAGATTTTAAAAAAATAAAGTTATAATACTAATAACGTAAACAAGTAAGATACTAAGCTTTTTAAAGTAAGAAAAGCGAACTATTTTATTTTAAATATAGCGAATATAATTATAAAATTAAAGCCTGCCCGAAAGCAAAAAAAAAAATTAAATATAAAAAATAAAAGAAAAAAGAATTTTCCGAGAAAAAAAAGGCAAAGGTTAAATCTATTAAAATAAGGCTGAATTTATCTCTAACAGCTTAAAAAACTTATATAAGTAACTTTTTAAAAAGTATTAAGCTGGCTATTAATAAATAAAAACGCTGAAACAAAAACTTAAAAGCTTAAAAGCGCTGGCAAAGCTATAAGTAACTATAAAGGCCTTAAAAGTCCCTTTAGTTATAAAGGCGTATTAAGATATATATAATAGCTAAAGGAATTAAGTATAGTGGGTTTTTAGGGCAACGGAAGGGTAGGCGCGATAGACCTACTATTTGCATATATATATGCTAGACCTAGCTCTCCTATATCTTCCCACTTATAGGAAGTAATAGGGAACAACCTAGATTAATTAAAATAACAGCGATATTTCGAATTATAACGCATTTCCTTTTAACTTTTTTTAAATTATTTAATCGTACTATTATATAAGATTTTTAAGTTATTATTTTTTAACGCGAGCGTTAAAGGTTTTTCCGTTTAATTAATATAAATCTTTTACGTAGTTAAGAATAAATTATTTTTCGTTTTTATTACCGTTATAAGCGTTACGAAGGCTATTATTTTAATTATTGTATTTACTGTTATCTTAACGTTAACTACGTTTTCTTTTATTTCCTTTACTATTTCTTTTCTTTTATAACTCAAGGTAATCTTTTATTTAATAGCCGTATTTACTATAATTAAAGCAAAGTAACTTTCCGTTCTTATTATATACGAGCCTGTTATTTTAAAAGTTATTATTACTGTTATTACTCCTGCTTTTATTTTTTTAAGCGTTATTAAAATTTACGTTTTATTTCTTATTAATACGGTTATAAAATTCGTTATTAAAATCGTCGATTAACTGCTAAAAAAAAACATAATTTACCTTTATTTTAATTAAATTATTTTATAGCAGCTATTAATTTAGTTCTTTATAAGAATAAGACATATAATAATTTATTTCGTTAATTCGAATTTTATATTACAGTCTTTAACCTTTCGTAATAGCTTTTAAAACTTCGTAATAAAGTATACGGGACTTTTTTATCGTATATATTTTTACTAACTTCTTTTTAAAAGAACACTTACTTAGCCTTACTTATAACTACGTAAACTTTTCTTACAGTTCTTAATATTTTTAATTCTTTTTTAATATTTATTATTAATTTTTAAAGTACTCTTCTATACGTTTTAATAATAATGTGTAAAAAACGTAATTAATTAAATTAAATTAACTTTATTCCTTTTTTAAAACTAAATTTTTTAATAGTAAGAAATAAGACGTTATGTTAAAACTTTTAATTGGCCTAATTTATTAAATAGTTTTTCTACTCTAGTAAAAAGTTAAAACTTTTTTATTATATCTTTACATTTTTATTATTAAACTTCTTCAACTTTTTCATTTTTTCCTTTAAAGAAACCCTTAATTTATTTAAGTTATTTACGTTAATAAAACTTAAAAAGATACTAGAAATGCTAATAGAACTATTATAACGAGTTTTTCGGTTCCGAAAACTTTTAAATAAGTTTAAAAGTAACCTATTTAAATCGCCTGGATCTCTACGTACTATATTTTCTTTTTTACCTAACTTCTTTTTCTTATTTTCGCTTTTCTTCCTTTTTGGAAAACTAAGATTTTTAATAAATTATTTCCTTAACTTCGTTTCGTTTTTTTTAACAAATTAATTTTTTTAAGTTGCTTTTAATAGTAATAAAGGCTTCCTATAAACTTACGCCTATTAAATATTTCGTAAAACATTCTTATAAATACGTATAATTTACAAATTTCGTATTATCTTTAATTGAAATAATTCTTATTAAAATCTGCCGTTAAACTAAGATATATTTACTAAAGGTTTTACGATACTATTTATTCGATTTATTATATTATTATTTTCTTGTTATTAATACTTTAAATTTTAAAGTTTATAATTAATCGATTTATATTTATATTGTCGTAGCTTAATAATTCTCTTAATCCGATTTAAATTAATGCTTAAAAACATATAAAACATATTTAATTTTAATTAAAATTATTATTTCTATATAAGGATTTCATATCGATTTTTTAATTATTGCTATTAAAACAATAAAACCTTTTTAAAGAAATTATAAAAGCAGAAATCTTTTCCTATTATTACGTTTATTATAAGCTTTTATTTTTCTCTTTTATTATAAAACTCTTCGTTTTAAAAATCCTTTAAATCGATAAAAAGGAAAAATAAATCGTTATTTCTATATTTTTTTATCTCGTATAAAAGCGACACTGTTATTAAGTTAATTATTTTACTTAGCTTTAAAGAGTTATCTTAAAATACGTTTTTACTACCCGCTTACTAATATTAACCATTTACTATTTTTTAAATTAATTCAATAAGTTCCTTTTAAATTTTATGCTTTTTTAATTACTTAATAATTTAATTTATAAATAATTACTTCGTTTAACGGATTCTGGTTACTAATTAACTAGAAAATGTTACTATTTTAAGCAGTAATAATAATTAAATATAGAAATATAACAAATAACGTATAGTTGTTTAAAAAAAAACTAAAAAAATCTAAGGGCAATCGCTTTTATATATACGTTTGACTGTATAAAGGATAATTCCTAAGTAAATACTGTCCTAGGTAGCAGCCGCAGCCTAGACGCACCAGCCGCGCGCACTTATACGCACTAATTGCTAATAATATAGCTTTTGAAAATATATTTAGAAAGACGCGTTTCATATTCGAGTTTGTCGCTAAAATATATTCTTCTTCTTTTATTTAAACCTTTTTATAATTTTTATTTTTATTCTTTATTAACTGTAATTATTTTATATAAATTTTCTTTAATTATATTTTTTTCCTTAAAAGTATCCCTTTCTAGTTTTACTACCCTTTATATAATCGTACTTCCTTTTCTATAAGTTATTTTTTATTTTAAAGTTATTAATTTAATTTTACTTATGTAAAAATTACTAAAGAAATTATATTCACTCTTTAATAATAACAGTTAAACTAAATTATTTTACTAATATTTTAACTGTATTTATAACTAAGAAAATAACGATTTTATTAAAGGTATAAAAAAATCCTTAATATAAATCAATAAAATGTTAAGTTAAAAAACGGAATTAAAATTAAATAAACTAAATTTCGTTTATATAAAGCCGGATATAAGATTATCGCTTAGTATAATAGTTTTAATTATATTATAAAAGCGTATAAGAACGTTTATATTATTAAAAAAAATAACGTAACGTTATATAAAGTTTTCGATATATAATCAATAAACTTATTTTAATACGGAAAAATACCGTACGTTTAAAAATTAAATTAATAAAAAGTATATAAATAAAGTATAATAATAATATCGATATTATAATAATTTTAAAAATCGTTAAAAATACAAAACCGTTTACTCTTTAACTATTTTATAATACTATACTATATAAATAAACGGTTAAACTAAATAAGCGAACTATTTATTAATATTCCGCTAGAACAAATAATATTAACTAAACTGCAACCTAATATATTAGTTTATATTAATTAAATTTCTTCTCGTTAAACATTTTATTATTACCTTTTCTAGTTATAAAAACTATTATTTTCTTATAATTACTACGTTTTTTTAAAAACGTATATATTTAATTTTCCGGTAAAAATTAAAATTATAATTCGTGTCGTAAAAACTACTCTTTTGAAAAAACAGAGTAATTTTATATAAATATTATAAATTAACTTTTTTTTTAAAAATAACTGATTTAATTATTTTTAATCGGCAAGTAACTTTTATAATTTCTAATTCTTTTTATAAACATTTTTTTATTAAGTGTGTTAGAATTTTTTAGTATTTTTATAAAAAAGAAAATAACAACATTTATAACGGTAAATTAAAACGATTTATATAAGTGTTATTAAAGTTTTTATTTAAGAAGAAATATAATTAATATCGAATAAAGGAAATTCGGTTTATATAAATCCGGATTTAATATTATTAGTTATTTTAATAATTTTAAATATATTGATATAATTAATAATATAAATTTTTAAATAATATATATAAAGTAACGCCGTATACAAATTTCGATATATAGTAAATAAATATATTTTAATACGGAAAAATAAAATACGTCGAATAAATAAAGGCGTCAGTCGAACTTTGATATACGTTTTAATTCATTTATCGAAATATTTAATTTCTTATAAATATGATTTCTTCTTTTTTTAACCGATTTTACTTTAAATAAGTTCTTAATCGGAGAAAAATAAGTTGTAAGTAACCTGGCGAAAAATTAGTATTTTTAGGTAAAAATAATATATAAAAATAAAGCTTAACGTATTATACAAGCTCGTTGCGTAAATAAGCTTGTTACGCGGTTTATACGTAACTTTCTCTATAATACTCTAACTTCTAATAACTTTACGAAAACATAATAAAATTAAATGAAATTTTAAAAATAGCATTATAACATATGTTTCTAAAATATAGTCCTATTGCATCCGGATCTAACCCGGTTTGGAAATTATATAAATTTAATAATTGTTTTATATATATTAAATTTAATTTCTGAATAACTTAGCTAATAGTTAATAAAAAAATTTAAAAAATAAATAAACCTTTAAAAGCATATATTAAATAGTAAAATATTTTTTTAAATTTTTCAATAATTTCCCTTTAGTGATATAAGAAAGGTGGGTCCTATTTAAAGGCTATAAATATATACCTCCTTTTATTTTCCGAAATATTAACTCCGAAATTTAGGCGAATATCTGACGGATATATTATATAATCTTAATAAGGGTTATAAAATTCTTTTAAATTTAACCAAGATTTAAAGGTTTTTTAAATTTAGTAAGATATTTTTTAAAATAATATAAAATTTATTTATTTATAAAATAATTAAATCTTTACGTATTTATATCCGGACTTAAAGAGATATAATAAATCGAATATAAAAAATAGTATTATTTCGAATTCTATTCTTAAATTAATTAAGAGATAGTTGTTTTATACGAATTTAAATTGTTATAGAGAAGGTTACGTATAAACCGCGCGACGAGCTTATATACGTAACATGCTTATATAGTACCTTAACTATAAAACTTATAAACTTATATTGTTATTACTTATTTCTATTTTTAATAGGCTTATATATTTCTTTTACTTTTTAAAGCCTTTATATTTATAGTATTTATTATAAAAAATTATTAAAACTCTTAGTTTATTAAAAGTATAAATGATTATTTTTATAATATTATATATCGAAATTAAAATAGGAATAAATTGAATTTATTTATAAAATAACGTTATACTTTATTTTAAAATCCATAAACCATATATTTTTCGATTTATATACGTTTTAAATTTTTTATAGTATTTTATAAAATTAATTGTTTAATTAATTCAAATATATATTATAACGCGTTATATAAATAATTAACTCGTTATATTATTACTATCTTAAAAGTAAATAAAAAGCGTTTACGTAGTTAAATTAAGAACTTATTCACGGTTTATTTTCGATTAGCGTTAAATTTTACTAATTATAAAAAATATCGGCTTAAGCGGGTTAACCGTAATATTAAGCTTTTAAAATAATTTCGATGATTTCCTTTATAAAATTAAACTTTTTGTAATGAAGTTTTTAAATTTATTTATTTATACTGTTTTCGTATATAATCCGTTATTTATTTAAATATTTTATAATTTATTACTTATTTATTATTTAATTATATTTATTTATAAAACGTTAAAGATATATAAAACTATAGTTTATTTTTAAAGATTAATAGTTTATTTAATTATAATTAATTAAAATTCCTTTTTTTATTACGTTTGTTAAAATTTTCAGGCTTCTTTAACTTTTATAATTATCATATAACGTACTATACCACCTTGTAAGCTAAACCACCTTGCAAGCCGCTTTTCGGCATTTCGCGACAAAAAATTCAAATTAATTAATTACAATATATCAAAATAATATAAATTAATCGGATTTTTTTTTACTAGACGTTTTCATAGTTTTATTATAAGTACGTACATTATGTCCGGGTTTGCCGTAAATGTTATATTTCCGTTTTTTCGTTACAACCCTTTTACGACAATTACTTTTAGCCGTTATAAGCTGCATTTTTTTACTACCCCTTTTCTTTTCGGCTAAGAGAGCTTGTTCTTTTTATATAGTAAATATCCTTTTTTCTTAAAAACGTTTATTTTTAGTTTTTCGACGTTTACTTAAGATATAATTCGTTTTACGTAATTAAATAACTTTTTTTCGAAAAAGAATAATTTCGTATAAAAGTAATAAATTACTTTTTATTAAAACATTCGCCGAATTAACGATTCTTATCGGCGAGCTACCTTGGTAATTTTTAATTTTTTTTTGTAAATAACGTTTTTATTATATTATTTTTTTAATATTTTTAAAGGTTTTCGTAAATAAGGAATAAATAAAACCGGCGGAAATTAACGAGAAAACGGTTAGCGTAAACATAAATGGAAAAATTTCGAGTTCGGAAAAAACGAAATTAAAATCGAATAAAACAAAGTTAATTTTCGCAAATCCGGATTTAATATTATCGGACGTTATAATAATTTTAAACGCGACGTAAAAGCCGGTAAGGAAATTTTTTTTTGTAATATATAGGTATAATAATATCGTATTAAATTTTCGATATATAACGAATAAACGCGTTTTAAAATAAAAAAATAAAATATATTAAAAGATTAAAGTTTATACGAAAAATATACGGCTATATAAAATATAATAATATCGTAATTAACGTAATATTTTTCGAATTTTATTAAATAATAATTTTTATAATTATTAAAAATAAAAAAACGTTTTAATTTTTTTATATACGTTTAAATATATTAATTAAAATGGTAAATTTATTTTAGACTTAATTCGTTTATTATTTAGTTATTATTACTTAATACGATTTTTTAATTAATTATTAATAATAAATTATTATAAAACTAGGATTTTAAATAATTTTTTCCTATTATAATAATAAATAACGGTATAACTTAACTTTAGGAATTAATAATTTAAATAATTATACCTTATTTTTTATTCCTTTATTAAATTTATTTAAATTTTTTACGTTTTTCGGTATTAATAATTACTATATCCGTTATTATAAAAAGCCTTATTAAAAATCCAGTCTCGTCGAAGTTGTAAATACTTTTTTTTATAATACCGTATTTTGCAATAATAATCTAAATAAACTCGAATTATTTGCGAAATATCTTTAAATTTTCGTATAATACCCGTTAATAATCGATAATCCGATTTAAACGTATTTAAAGTTTTTTTTATTATTTAATAAATTTCGACGTTTAATTAATTCCGATACGTACCGTAACGTATTAAGTTAATAGTAAATTCGCCATATTTTTAATATATTAAAACCGGATAAAAAACGTTTACGTATTTAGGTTAAAGATTTATTTAGTAATAAATTTTTCTTCGGTTGGCGTTAATTTTCGCAAATTAAATAATATATCGGGTCGGGCGTATTAACTGTAATATCGGGCTTTTAAAGTGAATTCGGAAACTTTATAAAAAGAATATAACTTTTTAAAATTAAATTTCGGGTTTTGTTTTTTAACTTAAATAACTAAGTTTATTTTAGATTCTTTTATAAAACGTTCTATATTATTAATATTAAACAATTATTAATAAAAGTTAGATAATGAATATATTAATAAAAGCGGCTCGCAAAATAGTTTAGCTCGTAAGGTAATATAATACGTGATATTTTAATAGAAAAATTAATTTAAAACTTAATTTCTTTAAAGTTATATAAATTTTTCTGTTTAATGTCGTCTTTATAAATATATTTTAAATATTTATATATAAGCTTTTAAATATGTAATTTTATTTTTAAATATACTTTTTACTTATTATATTATTTAATAGAGTTTAATGCTTTATATATTATTATATGTATAATAATATAATAAGTAAATAATAAACTTAATATATATTTATTATATTTCAATAAAATAAATCTATTTACGTTTTTAAATTAAATATTTATTTATTAATTAAGTTTCTTTTAATTAGCCTTAATTATTATACATTAAAGATATAATCTATCTAATACGCTTTACTATTATTTTAGATTTTAAGATTAATTTAAAAACATTATCTATTATATAAAAATATTTAAAATTAAGTTTCGAGTTTCGTTTTTTAAATTTAAAGTGTTAAATTTATTAAAATTTCTGTATTAATTTCTTTATATTATTAATATTAAATAATTAAAGAATAAATTTGAAAATTTTAAATTCTATGTTAAAGAACGATTTATTTATATAATGCGTTAAGTAAATCTTATAAATATTATATATCATATAACTATGAAATTATTATAATTATTCTTTTTACCAAATATTACGCTATATTAAGTATTAAATTTATTAATTATATATATGTATATAATATTATATTATAAAAATATTTTTAACATAAAATTAAGGTTTACTTTTAAATTATAGCGTTGTTAATTTATTAACGGCTTATTATTATATTATTTTTAATAAAAATTACCTGTATTTATTTTATTTAACTTATTATTATTTATTTATAAATATTAGTTTAGGACTTTAAATTAGTTTAAAATTATATTCCTAGTAATAACGTTCTTATAACCTTTAACCATATTACATTAATAATATAAAATCGTATTATTAATACATTTAATTATTTATAGTATAAGTATTATTTAAAAACTATATTTCATATTTTAATACTAATAATATATAATAAAATCTATTAAAGAATATATGTATAAATGTAAATTTAATTAGCTATAAGCCGTATAATTTATATTAAATTAACAATCCGAAATGATTATATTTTTAATAAATAAGTTAAATATAATACTTAATATTTTCGAATACGATAATAAATATTAACATTTACGGCTAAAATAAATTATACGTTTTAAGTGCGAAAAGCTTTATTACGAAACTAATTATTAAGCTTTTATAAATTAGTAATATTTCGATTAATATTAGCTTAAAGTGTTTATTAACGTAATATCGATAAACTTTAACCTTAATAAATCTTATAGCTTTTAACTAGATAAATAAAGAAAATTTTTAGAAAATAAATAATAACTTAAATATATAAAGCTTTTTATAGTAAATTTAAAATTCGTATAAAATAACCACTTTATAACTCTTTACTGATTTTATAATTAAAAATATTACATACTACCGAGAAAAAAAGGCTAAGAATTATAAACTAATTAAGTTTAATCTTAACTAATTTTATAACCTTTCGAATTTATATTAATACAAAGAACTGTAATATACCGAGTACTTTCTATTATAACAATTACGTATTTCGTAGTTATAATAGTTTTACGGAAAATATATTCCTTAAAATACCTTAGCTTTATTAAGCTTTAAATGAATTTATCGGCAGTTACAGTAATTAAATACAGAAATCTAGCAAAATACGCATAGTTATTCTAAGAAAAACTGAAGAAATCTAGGGGCAATCGCCCTTATATATACGTTTAACTATATAAAGAATAATTCCTGGACAAAAGCTATCCTAAGTAACATCTATAGCTTAAACGTACTAACTACAAGCACCTAAAGGCACTAATTACCGATACGCCCTTTTACGTTAAGTAATCTTATTTACGTAATTTTTCAAAATTAAATCTAAAACTTTAGGAAAATTTATCAAAAAATTATCAAAATCTTCAGTTTGTATAAAATTTAAACCCTTATTTCCGTTAATCTCGTTTAAAGTAAGGCTGCGTAATTAACCGTTACATTAAAAAACCGGTTTTTTCGATTTATCGTTTTTTCGTAACCGTCCTGGAATACGGGGCCCATTTTTTCCGAAATGCTTCGGATCAGGTTAAACGTTAATATAGGAAAACGTTTTATATACGCTAATTTATTACGTTAAAAATGTTATAGCTATAAAAATCGGTTTTATTTTCTAACGGTAATACTAGTAAATAATTAAAATTATTACTTTTTAAATCTCTTCTTATAAAAAGCTATTAAGTAAAAATTTCTTTCCGGTTAATAAAGGATACTAATTAGCTGTAAACTATATATAAGATATTAACGCCTTTAGGTAAAAATTAACGTAAAAAGTTAGAGCTATATATAAATAAGTAATTTTATAAAAAATTAAAACTTTAAAATTAACAGGTAAACAGATACCTTCGGGTAATTATAAAAAAAATGCTATAATCCTTACTTTTAATAACGAAAAACAAATTTTAATAAAGGAACGCCTTTTTTTCCGTACAAAAGGAATCCAGCAAAACCATTTTTTTGCTAGTTGCTTTAATCAAATCTTAAGTATTTTCTAACTTTTTTTATATTTTCTTAAATACTAAGTTAATTATAATCCGTTCGAAATTTACTTTATTAAATAGCTTTATAAATCTGTCGGCAAAATTATCTTTATTTTTTACCTATTAAAAGTTAATATTTCCTTTTTAACTTTTTAATATACGTAATAATATTTAATTCGAATATAACGTTTTTTTATATTATTTATATCTTTTTTACTTATTTAAACGTACCGATATTATTTTTTAAAATGGAAATAAAACTTTTTAATATAAGTCTTAATTTTGTTAAAAAAATTTTAATCCCAGGTATTTCCGTAACTGTTATTTTTGCTTTTACGTATTTTATTTCCGTAATATATTTAATAATAACACCTTATAACTTTAAAATCTATAAAATAAACGCTTTAGTTATAAAGAATATATAACTTATTATAAACTTTATTAATTTATAATTATTTATAAAGCTTACATCTATTATTCCGAATAACTTTAAATTATTATATTTATAATTTAAGTAATTTTTTTTTTGTAATTTCCGATACCGAAAAAATATATTTATTATACTGTTTCAGTATTTCGGCAGTTTTTTAATATATTCTTAATATTTAAATAACGGGTTATTTATGAATTTTACCTCAGTTAACGTTATAAATATTATATTTAATTTATTAATATAATTTAAAAAATTAAATTTCTCTATTAGGTTTATATATTTAAACGTTTTTTTTTATTAGCTATGCCGTTACATTTTATAGCATACTTTAAGTAATTGTTAACGAATAATATAAACTTTTTTTTTATTTCGTTTAAGCCGATTAATTTAGTAATATTTTAATATATTATTATTAATTTAACTTAATATTTCCTATTAATAAATAACGGATAATTCGTACGTTTATATATTAATCCGCGTTATTTAAATTTTTAATTAAAACGTTTTTAATAATTTTTGTTGGTAATATCCTTAAGACGTTATTTATTAAAACCGAAAAATAAAAAGTTATTTACGTATAAGGCAATAACGTTTCTTATTTTAAGGTTATAATATATTACGTTATTCGAAATTAATAAACGGAAACATTACTTTGCAAATATTTTTCTTATTTTTTTCTATTAAGCAGCTCCGGCTTGCTTTAAACCGTACAGTAAATTTATTAATTTAATAACCCTTTTTAGGAAAAATTTATATATTTCCTTATTTTTTAAATAAGGATTAAAATTTTTTTTAATATAGGAAATTATTTTATATAAATATTTTCTTTTAATTTGCCGTTTAAGTACGTAGTAATAAAGTTTATTTAAAGTATATATTACTTTAAAAAAGCAGTTAATGATATTAAATTTTTTTAATATATTACTTTTGTAATACTTACTGTTATTTCGTTATAATTAATTTCTTTTCGTTATATAAATCCTTTTATGTAAATACGTATTTTATATTTATTTAGCTTTTCTGTAAACGTATATTTTTTTAATATTTATTTAATATTAATAAAATACCTTTAAGCAATTTCGTTAAAAAACGTAAATTTAAAAGTTCCGTATAAAAGGTTCTCTTTAATCTTTATAAAAATAACTTTAAGTTATATTTTTCGTTTTAGGCATTTTATAACTTTTTTTAAAAATAAGCCGTTATTTACGGTAGTAAACAGTTCATAAATATTAATATTTAATATATTAATTACCTGTTCGTCTTCGTAAACGTTCCGGATAACCTATTCGGCATTTTTAAAACTATTAAAACGGTTTTTATCGTTATTTAACGTTAATAAGTTAAAATAAAAGGTATATAAGCTACCTTCGTTTTTGCCCTTTTAAGTTAAGGCTAACTTTAACTTTTGAATTAACTTTAAGGCTTTATTTAAGATTTTCAAAATATATAACTTGGAGATAATTTTTTTCGAACGTCTTTTTTTACGTTTAACCTGCTTAATTTCTTAATCTGTATTATCCTTTAAAACGACGTTATCGTTGTTATTGTTTATTTTTATGCCTTACTTTTAACGGTATTTTAAACGTTTTTATAAAGACTGTAAAAGTAATTGGATAATATTTTTAAAGTTAGGGGGTTTATTTAACTTTTTCAAGTTTTCGTAAATAATAATATACGGTGTTATAAGTAACCTACCGTTGTTTAACAGTTATACCTTATAATTATATATCCCTTAATCACTTAAAAAAATTTTTAGTTTATTAGCTGTTAATTTCTTTAATTTAATCCGATAATTCTTATTAATTAAAATTATATACCTATTACTAAGCATTCGGAAATAACCGTTATTAAGTTTATATAATTTATTCGGTTCGAATATATCCTTAAAGCATTCGATTAATATTACGTCCTTTATTATAAACTAATTTATCTTATTAATAATATACGTTATTACCTTTATTACGAAATTTTAAAAATATATAAAAATTTTTATTTATACGGAAATTATATACGTTTTATCTAATAAAAACTGTATTTTTCGTTTTATAACTCCGTTTTAATATTAGTTATATACTTTTGAAATTATTAGTTCGATATTTTTTATAACGTAGAAATTTTTAATTATCGTTATATTAAATTTCCTATTATCGTTAAAGCATAAAATCTGCATTTTCTTACGTTTACCTTTTTCGTTTAATAATAACGTTTCCAAACGTTTTATAATTTGCATAATATACGTATATAAGTTTTATTAAACCTTATTTTTACTTTTAAACGAATAATACTTTTTATAACGTAATAAGTTATTTATAAAAAAACTAAAATAACTTTTATTTTTAATATTAATAAATTTAATTAACTTTATATCGTACTAAATAATTTTTTTTACATATTTCTTTTATTTTTAAAGGTATATAAATAACATTTTCTGTATTTTCCCTTTATTATATGCCGTATAAAAAATATTTTTTATATCCTTAAAATTTAAATTTATTCCCGTAAACCTTTTAATAGTTTATATTAATTATTCGATATTAGGATAACAAAAAGAACAATATTAAAAAATATTTTTTTTTATAATTTCGTCCGTTATTAAAACTTTTCCGTTTTTAAAAACGTTCCAAAATACGCGTTTTAAATTATTTATTAAATTATCGTTATTTTTTTTACCGGATACCTCTCTTAATACGTATCCTTATTAATAATTCTTATCGTTTATTAAATCCAGGGCCTTAATAATAAATTCCGGTTTCCCGTAAAATTATAAAAAAAATCTTTTTCGAAAAACGTTAATCGTTAATAATTAAATCCTATTAAAGTTTATTAAAACGTTACGATTTAAATAACCTTTTTTTTTATAAAATATCTCCCCGGAAAATACCTTAAATAAAAAGTTATTAATATATAACATATATTTAATTATAATTTCGTTTCTTTTTTTATTACACCTTTTTAAAAGTTACTTAATAATATTAATAAAAATAACAATTATAAATCCTTTACCCGATATAATTTAAATTCCCTTAGACTTAATATTTATTATAATATTTTTCTTAAAATTATTAATATTATTCGTAATATTAACGTTCGTTCCTAAATCTTAAAGCAATTTATTTAAGTTATTCCCGTAAAAAAAAACGTATAATAATATAACGTTTCTTATAATAATTCCTTTAAAATATTTACTTTTTTATAACTTTAAATAATTCATTACTTAAATTTTAATATATTCACTGCTTAAAACTCCCTAAACTATCTTTTAAATCATTTTATCGTATTATTATATAAAATCCTCCAGCTATTATTTTTTAACGTAAACGTTAAAAATTTTTCCATTTAATCGATATAAATTTTTTAAGCCGTTAGAAATAAATTGCTTTTTATTTTTATTACCGCTATAAACGTTATGAAAATTATTACTTTAGTTATTTTATCTATTATTACCGTAATATTAACTACGCTTTCTTTTTTTTCCTTTACCGTTTTTCTCCTTTTACGGCTTAAAGTAATTCTTCGTTAAATATTTATCTTTATTACAATTAAAACAAAGTAACTTTTCGTTTTTATTTTATATAAGCTTATTATTTCGGAAATTATTATTATTATTATTACTTTTTCCCTTATCTTTTTAAACGTTATAAAACTTCCCGTTTTTTTTCTTATTAACGTAGTTATAAAATTCGTTATTAAAATTATAGATTAATTATTAAAAATAATAATTAATTTATTTAAATACTAATTAAATTATCTTATATTAATTACTAACGTAATCTTTTATAATAGTAAAAAATATAATAATTTATTTTTTTAATCCGAACTTTATATTATAACTTTTAATCTTTCGTAACAGCTTTTTAAAACTTTGTAATAAACTATACGAGATTTCCTTTATTATATATAATCTTGCTAAACTTTTCCAAAAAAATTATTATTTAGCTTTACTTATAACTACGTAAATCTTTTTAAAAGTTCTTAATATCTTCGTTTTTCTTAAATATTTATAATTAACTTTAACGGCACCCTTTTATACGTTTTAAAAATAACTTTTGCAAAACGTAATTAATTTAATTATTTTAACTTTATTCCGTCCTTATAATTAATCTTTTTAAAAATAAATATTAAAACGTTACTTTAAAACTTCTAATTAACTTAACTTATTAAATAATTCTACTTATCTAATAAAAAATCAAAACGTTTTTAACGCAGTTTTATATCATTATTAAATTTCTTAAAATTCTTTTTTTTTAAGCAAACGCCTAACTTGTTAAAGTTATTTAAATTATTAAAACTTAAGGAACTACTGGGAATATTAAAAAAACTATTACGACAGCTTTTTCGTTTTCGGAAACCTCTAAACAAATTTAAAAGTAACCTATCCGAATCGTTAAAGTCCCTACGTATTACATTTTCTTCTTTACATAACTTTTTTTCTTTATTCTTTTTCCTTCTCGAAAAATTAAACTTTTCAGTAAACTATCTTTTTAGTTACGTTTCGCCTTCTTTTAAAGGGTTAATCTTTTATATATCGTTTTTAACGGTAATAAAAACTTCTTATAAACCTTTTATGCTTTAAACGGCTTATAAAGCGTTCTTATAAATATTTGTACTTCGCAAACTCCGCGTTACCTTTAATTAAAACGGTTTTTATTAAAATACGCCCTCGAATTAAAATATATTTAATAATCGTTTTACGATATTATTTATTCGCTTTATTATATTATCTTTTTTTTATTAAAACTTTAAATCTTTAAGTTTATTCTTAATTAACTTATATTTATATTTTCGTACTTTAACGTCCTTTTTAATTTTACTTAAATTAATCCCTAAAAACGTATAAAGCTTGTTTAATTTTAATTAAAGTTATTATTTCCGTATAAAAATCTTATATCGGTTTTTTAATTATCGTTATTAAAACAATATAACTTTTTCTGTAAAAATCTCGAAAGCAAATTTTTTTCCTACCGTTACGTTTATTATAAGCTTTTATTTTTCCCCCTTACTATAAAATTTTTCGTCTTAAAAATCTTTTTAATCGAAAAAAAAAGGAAATAAATCGTTATTCGTATACTTCCTAACCCGCATAAAAATAAAGCCCTTATCGGGTAAATTACTTTGCTTAATTACAAAAAATTACCTCAAAGTACGTTCCTATTACTTGCTTATTATCGTTAACTATTTACTTTTTTTTAAGTTAATTAAGCAACTCTTTTTTAAATCTCGTACCTTCTTTATTAATTTAACCTATAAATAATTATTCCATTTAACGTATTACGGTTACTAATCAACTAAAAAATATTACTATATTAGCAATTACAATAATTTAATATAGGAATCTGGCAAAATACGTATAGTTATTCTAAGAAAAACTAAAAAAGTTTAAAAGCAATCGCCCTTATATATACGTTTAACTGTATAAAGGATAATTTCTAAATAAAGGCTATTTTAGGTAACATCTGCAGCCTAGACGTACCAGCTACAAGCATTTAAAAGCACTAATTGCCGACAGAATTAAAAATATTACAAGGTTATTAAGTTTAAGCCGCATTATTACGGCTAAAATAAAAATAAGAAATAATTATATTAATAATTAATATAACATCTATTTTACTTAATATTAACGAATATAATAATTATTAATCATTTTTACGATAATAATAAATTATACGTTTTAATTACGAAAAATATTATCCCGAAATTAACTATTACATAATATTAATAAACTCTAACCTTAATAAATCTTATGCCCTTTAATTAATTCGGTAAAGGGAATTTTTAAAAAAATAAATACTAACTTGGAAAATATTAAGTTTTTTTTTATATAAGGTAAAGTGCTATTAAGGTATCTAGTTATATATATACATACAGCTGATCCGTTTACTGCATACATATATACAAGTAGTTCGGTACAAACGTAATTAGGTAGCACTTTTTAAAAATCGTCTCTTTTTAATAAAGGCCGGAAAAACGTAATATAAGTTATAAATATACGGTGATAAATAGTAGCTAAGTATACGATTATTAGATCTAGCTAAAAACAATGAAACAGCTAAACTTTTAAATTCAGCTAATTAACAACCTATAAGGGGTTAATTTATACATTACGGATATAGTATTTTTTCAGCTGTAACTGTTTTTATATATATTTAAAATAGGTTCGCTACCCTTACGTTTTAACTAGAACCTTTTAAAGGTTAACCTAATAAATTCCTTTTCTTTAATCGTATATACTTCATTATATAATATCAGGGTCTTATACTTATAAGCCCGGTCTACTCTTTTTTTAGTTATGCTTTAATATATACGCTATATACGTCGTCTTTTTTAGTTATACGTAATTTCGCCGTCGTTCCCGTAATAACTCTGTAACTTTCTACCGCTTTTTATAAAGGTTCTTAACTATTAAACCCTTATTACCTTAACCTATTTATTTCTTATATTACGTTTAAAGCTATAATTCCTTTCTTATTAACATACTTTAATAACCACTTTTTAAAGTAAACCCCTAAATATTTCCCTAAAAAAGAACCCCGAAGGAATATAACACTTTCGAATTTTACGTTAATACGAAAACTAACTTACTATAAATATATATTAACCTTAACGCAGCTTAAATACTACCTTTATTATTAATACCGATCCTTTTTAAGCCCTAGTATTTTTAAAATAAAATAATTAATAAGCTAACTTTTAATACGGCCAACTATTCGAAATATAAAAGGGCTTTAAATCATATAACAAAAAACAAACCCTTTATATCGCTTATGGAAAAAAACTTTACCGAAATTAATTCGTTTCTTTACTAATCCGTTTACTTTAATTATTATTAAATATACTAAAAAAAAACTAGGTTACGAAAAAAGTTAATTACGTTAAAAAATAAGTTAAAACTTAATAATAACGCTTAAATTTACGAAATTAACGTTCGATATAAATAAACGTTAAAAACTAACAGGATTTAAATAAATACATACCTTTTTATCTATCAAAAAACGTATATTAAAACCGAGAAATTTAAAATCCTAACCGTTACAAAATATTACGGTTACCTCGATTTCTTAAAAACTATAAACGCTTTTTTACCTAATTTTTTTATTACCTAAATAATTACGGTAAAGAAAACTATATTTAAAAATAAAGATCTCTTCAAGGTACCGTTTATACAAAAGCACATAAAACGATTTTAAAGTTATATAAAGTTTCGGAAAATATAAAACGTTACCGCCGAATTAATATTATAAAAAGCGTTTAATATTACCTTTAACGGAAAGACCACTAATTAAACGGGATTTTTTTAAAACATTTTAAATAATAATCGGAATAATATTTAAAACGGTAACCGTTATTATAATCGAAAATGTTTTTACGATATAATTTATATTTTTATAAAATATCTATATATTTACTCGAAAATTAAGCTTAACAGATAAATTAAAAATCTCGCGATTAAAAGAAAAATAGATAAACGTATTACAAATAGTACTTAAAGCCTAACAACTGCTGTTAAATACGTTAGCTAAAAAAAGAAACTACCAGTTTTTTAATTTACTTTAACACTTTTCGTAATAGAACTCCCGATAAATTTATAGGCTAATAACGTTATTACCGAATACAGCTTAATAAGGTTTACGTTTTTAAATATTTGGTCGAATTTTTATATAGGAAATTACAAAGTTAACTTCGTAAATATAAGCCCTTCCAAGGTAGGAAAAAAAAGCCAAACTGGAAAAAGATATTTCGATATTTTAAGCGAAAATATACGAAAGATTTTATTTATTAACCTAGCAAAAAGGTTTAACACCGTTTTTTTAAAGGGATACTTATATATCTCTAAGATATATACTAACTTAATCTTATATAAGCTTTTTTAATAAGTTAAAAATTATTAAAATTATAAGATTAATATTATATAACGTCCCGGATAAGCTTACAAAATAAATAAGCTTACGGGATAGTTTTTAACATATTTTAATTACCTAACTTTAATTAACCATTTTTCAACATTAATAACATAAAACGGCTTATAAAAAAAGTAAAAATAAATTTAGCCGTTTAAGTTAAAAAACGAAACCCGATATTTAATTATGCAACATTTAATTTTATTTATAAAATCGCTTATTTTACTTTATACGTACGATATATTAATAAATTTTTTAAAACCGATATTATTTTTAATTCGCGAAAATTAATGCCGACCGAAAAATAATCGATTATTAACCGAATCCTTAATTTAAATACGTAAACGTTTTTTATCCGGTATTAATATGTTAAAGATATAGCGAATTTGTTATTTACGTAACGTATTACGGGACGTGTTAAGATTAAATAGGTATTTAATTTTGTTAAACGGTAATAAAAATTCGAAATGTATCTAAATTAAAGGATAAATTATTAAAGGGTTTTATACGAAAATCCAGAGGTATTTCGTAAATAGTTTAAATTTGTTCGGGTTACAATCGTAAAATACGGTATCGCAAAAAAGGATATTTATAATTTCGACGAGACAAAATTTTTGATAAAGTTTTTTATAGCAGCCGGTATAGTTATTATTAATGTTAAAAAACGTAAAAAACCTAAATAAGCTTAATAAGGAAATCGGAAATGGTTTATAATAATATAAGCTGTTAATTTTTAAAGTTAGGCCCTACCCTTATTTATTATTTTTACCGGGAAAAACTACTTTCTTCGCTGGTTCGCCGATAACTTATTTCTATCCGATTGAAGAATTACTATAAACGAAAACGGTTAAATAACAAATAAATTAAGTTTAAAATAAGTTAAATATTTCAACAAATATATTCGAACGCGTATTAAAAATTCGAAACATTTTTTTATCCTTAACGGTTACGAAAATCATTATTCGATCGAATTCGAAAATTACTATAAAGCTAATAACATTATTACACTTTATATATTTACTTATTCCTTCTATCGGTTCTAACCTTTTAACGTATTTTGTTTTTCTATATTAAAACGCATTTACTTACTATATATCAAAGGTTTTATACGACGTTACGTTATTTATATTATTAAAAAAGATTTTATCGCCGGTTTTCGCAACGCATTTAAAGCTGCTATAATAACCGATAATATCAAATCCGGATTCGCGAAAGCTGGTCTTGTTTTATTCGATCTTAATAACGTTTTTTTCGAATTCGAAATTCCTTTAGTTATACTTATGCTAACCGTCTTCCCGTTAACCTCCGCCGGTTTTATTCGTTCCCCGTTTACAAAAACCTTTAAAAATATTAAGGAAATAATAAAATAAGGATTTTACTTACAAAAAAAGATTAGAAATTACCAGGGTAACTTGCCGACAAAAATCGTTAAATCGGCAAGTTTTTTAACAAAAAGTAACTTGTTATTTTTATACAAAATTGCATTTTTTCGAAAAGAAGTTACCTAATTACGCGAAACGAATTATATCTTAAATAAACGTTACAAAACCAAAAACGTACGTTTTTAAAAAGGAGAAATATTTACTATAAAGGAGGTAAAGGCTCTTATAACTAAGAAAAAAGGTGGTGGTAAATAATTGTAATTAGGAAAGGCTGAAAATAATCATCATAAAAAGGTTTAAATAAAGAAACGGAAATGTAATATTTACAAAAAGCCCGGATATAATATACATACTTATAAGGAAGTTATAAAAACGTCTAGCGATAAAAAATCCGATTAGTTTGAATTAATTTAATATGTTATAATTAATTAAATTAAGTTTGTTATCGCGAGGTATTAAAAACCATCCCGTGAGCTTGTCCATCCCGTAAGCTTATCCGGTACGTTATTACAAAATATTAAAAACGAAAATAATAAAAGTTAATTAAATTAAACGTTCATCCGTTAATTATCATATTAAAATAACGGCTAAAAATAACGACGATAATCTTATTATTTTAATAATTCTTACGGTAACTAAAAAATTCGAAATTATTATCCCGAAAAACGAAAACGACCTTAAAAAAAATGGTTTTCGAAAGCTGAAACGAAAATATCGATACGGAACCCTTAGTTTAAAAATTCCTTCCGCCGAAGTTAACTGCTTAAAAAAAGCTTTACGGAAACGACTTTCGTTTTCTTTTAAAACTTTTAAAAAGCAACGTTACCTTATAATATCGAAAACTAGCTTATTAAAGCCCGAAAACCCTTAAAAAAAGTAATACAAATAATTACCGGAACGAAATTATAGCTACCGTCGAAAACTAATTGTTAAGATTATATTATTACGAAAATACGAAAAAGAATTTTGTAAAAAATATAAATTAAAAAACGGAGACTTTTTAATACGATATATATATACCTTTTCGAATTTAATAACGCCTTTAATAAACGTACAAAAATATTAATTATTACTTACCTCGTTATTAAAATTAAGGTTAATTATATTTTAAAATAAAAAAAATACGTTTTTATTATTTTAATAAACGTAATTGTTTTCCATAAAAAACAATTTTATATTAAAATTAAAACGATTATATTTAATAGCAAAATTTCCTTAGGAAAGAAATTTCGAAAATAACTGATAAATATAAATATATCCTATAAACCTTTACCTTTATATATTAAAAAGCCCGTAAATATTTAAAAAAGTACCGGGGGCGTAATTATTAATAATATTTTTATTTTATTTTATAACTTAAAGTTATTAAAGCAAATATATATTACTAACTGTATACCTATTAAAACTTTAAATTAAAAAATACTTATCCAGGTTTTTAACAAATAAATAATTAAAAATAAAATAAAATACCTATTCCCGAAAAAAGTTTAAAAACAAACGTTTCGAACGTTATCTTTTTCGAATTAAAAA
The DNA here is from genome assembly GCA_004155055.1 of Monosporascus sp. CRB-8-3. Classification (NCBI taxonomy): domain Eukaryota; kingdom Fungi; phylum Ascomycota; class Sordariomycetes; order Xylariales; genus Monosporascus; species Monosporascus sp. CRB-8-3. Next base: position 141,495 of record QJNZ01000081.1, read on the forward strand.
TTTATATATTTATAAAAACAGCCCGTTAAAAAACAGAACGCTAAATAAAGATTAATCTTAAGGCGTTTTTTAATTATCTTATTAAATACGTAATTAATAACCTATATTAAATATGAATTCTTTTATAATAATAAATTATTATAGTTAAAAATGTTACTTTTAAGAAAACCAAATTATATTATAGTACATAATAAGAATAATCGATCGAAATAACGGAATTAAACGATTAAATTAATAATATCGTTATCCCGTTTAAAATAACCTTTTTAAAGATTTCGAAATCTATTTTTAATAATAATCCCTTAAATATAAATATTATGAAAAAGGTAAAATATACGGTAACGTAAAACGTTTTCGAAAATAAATCTATATATAATATATTTGTAATAATTACGGACCTTTTTAATTAGGAAATTTTCTAAATAAGTAAAAAAGTAAAAATTAATAAAGTTTATAACTTGTATTTAAACGAAAATTGTTTTAATTCGACGGTTAATAATAATCCCGAAAGAAACTTTAAATATATCCCTAATAAAACGGATAATTCGGAACGCGAAATTATATAACCTTATATACCTATATTTGAAATTATTCCAAATTTCGAAAATTTAAATTGTTAAGAATTTTAAACGTTAACATTTAATCATGTTTAAATTATATTACCGGGTTCTTTTTAATTACGGTAATATCGTACTGAATTAAATTCCTTAAATTAAAAATTATTCTTAAATCTGGAACGCGAAACGAAAGGGAAAAAAGTAATTTTCGGTTAATATAAATTACAGGCTGAAATTTAAAAAACGTAATATATATTTTACTGCGTTTAACGTTATATTTTCGGCAGTAATTAATCTAAACTGTTTGTATCCGGATAATCTTTTCCCCCGCCTAAAAATTAACCTAAAGTTATATAGTACAAATACGTAAAAAATTAAAGAGCAATTATAAAACAGAAATATAATTAAATACATCGGGTAAAGTAATTAATTGAAATTATTACATTTTAAAATGTGATTAATAACGTAAGCTTTAACGTTATTTTTCGGTTAATATAAATATTTACTTTTAAATTTAATATATACGGGATATTTTAAAATTTTAAAATTAAAATAATTATTTAAAGTAACTTTTAACCCCGTAAAAACCTTCATGAATATATTTCTATATTAAAAAGTAAACTTTTTCGTATATTAATAATTATAATAATCTAATTTAATTTTAAATTCCTATCTCTTAACGTTATTAAAACGTTTTATATAAGATAATTAATAAGTTAATATATATACGTTTTTTATAAGGATTTATATATTTAAGTTATTATTTAAAACTTTAAAAAACCTTATACGGTTTAAAACAATTACCGTTTTTATAATAACGAATGCTACTTTTACATAAAAAAAATCTAGGTTTAAAACCGGTTCCGAATAATTTATATATTATAACTAATAATTAATTAACGTTATTCTTTTACGTTAAAGATATAACCATAATATATAGGATTCGAAATATAATATATACGGAAAAGGGTTTTCCGAAATTAAAGTAACGTTTTTGTATTAACGACTTTAAGGAATTATAAGAATTCTTAAGGATACGTATTTTACGTAACCGCCCGGTTAAAAAGTTATAGCTGGTATAAAACGATTACTAGGAAAAAATATATTCGTAATTCGAATTTTTAAAACTCGAAAAACGGTACTTTAAAATCTTTAAATAAAATGAACTTAAGAAATATATAAGCGAAACGTATATAATGTCGAAAAAGCTATATTTCGAAAATATCGACAATTTATTATATAAAACAATTAATATTCCCTTAAATATAACAGAAACTATTTCCTTTTTATTACAATATAGTTAGAATTTAAATTTTATTTATTTTAACGTTATTAATAAGGCTTTACTTTATAGTTATTAAACGCGTTATCTTGTTACATTGTCTAGTAGTAATAAAAATCTCAACGTAAGATTATTATTATATATAAATAATATATCTTTTACGGATAACTTTAATCGCAATAACTTTTAAGGTTTCGTATTATTATTTTTCCAAAAATTTATTATTTAACAAACGAATAAATAAAATATAATTACTACCTTCTAAGTACGGAGGCCGAATTATTAACCTTATCGCGAACCGTTAAAAAAACCTTTTTTATATAAAGGTTTTTTAAGGTTATAAACTTAAAGCTAAATACAAAATTAATTATCTACGTAAATAATAAGTAAATAATACGGTTAATTACCGAAAAAAAAATACGTTTAATTACGAAATCAAAGTACGTTAACGTTTACAATTACTAACTTTAAAGAATTTACGTTATAAAAAAAATTAAAATCGAATAAACGTTTATTAAAGCAATAATAATAGATAGCTTTATTAAATTACTTAATTTATAATAACATTAAGAATTCGGTCGGCTATGAAAGCTTTAAAACGTCGCTTTACAGCTTAAAATACCTTAGAAAAAAATTTTTTTATCCTTGTTATGACCCAGTAATTAAAGGCTATTATCTCCGTTTCTTGTTAAGTATTTAATTCCGTTATATTTTCTATTTTTAACTTTAAATAACGTTAATAGAAAAGTTTATTAAAAAGCTTTTTAATAAAGCTTTTATAATTTAATAGTATAACGTTAAGTTTTAATACCTGAAAACATAGATTCGAATTTCATTAAAAATTTAAGTATTCCGAGCAACTTTCTTAAGAAAGTTATTCGGGTTACTAAATTACTTTTTTTTTTTTTTTACATATTTCTATTACTAACTATTATTATATTTCCTTTTTGGGAAACTGATCAGTATCGTAAAAGCCTTAGCTGTTAGGAACTAACAGCTAAGGGGGTGTATTAAATCTAGCTGAAAACGATAAAATAGCTAAACCCTTAAATTCAGCTAATTAACATCTTATAAGGGGTTGATTTATACATTACGAGTATAGTATTCTCTTAGCTATAATTGCTTTTATATATATTTAAAGATAGTTCGCTACTCTTACTTTCTAGCTAGGACCTTTTAAAGGTTAACCTGATAAATTTCTTTCCTTTAGCCGTATATACTTCAGTGTATAATATCAGGGTCTTATGACGATTGATTTAATTGGTTGGTTCTTATAACCCCCAACCTTTCCGGTTGTCGCCGACACGGTGGCGGAGCCGAAGCTTTAATTGGTTTAGCTCCTTCTAGGCTAGCGTTACTTAAAGGAACGATAGCCCAAGCTAGATTTAAACTAGCTATCTTTTAAGATTAACGGAAATAGGGTGTCTAAGCCTGTCGTAATTAATACAAACACCTAGATTTAAGATTATTAAGCTATTAAGGCGTTAAGTTTTTTTATAATAAACTTTAAGTCTATATAAAATAATTACTTTATAACCTTTTATTAATCTTGCAACGGATATCTTTAACCTCGATTAATTTTACCGCTTTTAAATCCCTATTAATTAAAATAGTTAAAATATACCAGTTAAATCCGAATATAATATCTTAATATTCCGTATTTCCGGAATTTTAACGGAAACGGTTTTAATAATATTACCCAACCTAAATAAAATAATCGACTGAATAAAATATATTAATAAATTGTTAATATTAATAATCTTTCTTAAAAAAATCGGATTTTAATTTTTATTTTCGGATATAATTTAATTTAAAACAATAGGAATTATTATTTTTTACGTAACTTTATATTAAAAAATATTCCGCTTATAAAAGAATGATTAATAAACCTGGAAAATATTAATAAAAGGTTTAAGATCTTCGAAATTTAACTTTTAAATCGATATATAAAGGATTACGAACGATAATTTATCTGGTTATTTTAGATTATGAAAACCGTTTAGAATTCCGTTAAAAATGGTCGTTAACAAGGGCATAATTAAGCAGTTTGTAAAAAAGATAAGTTTTAGTAAAGCTTAATAACCGATAATATAATTTATCGATTTATTTAATTTAGTTTTATAGTTACCTCTCTATTAATAAAAAAATTGGAAATATTAATACCATTATTTATATTACTAACTTTTTTAAAAAAAATCAAATGGTATTTTTAATTTTCGGATATAATTTAATATATAAAAATAAAAATAATTAAAAATTCGATAATCGTAAAGCAGAAAATGTCGGGCGTATAACAAATCTGTTAAAAATATTAAATAAAATTAATAAAAAGCTTAAAGGTCTTTAAAGATTACTTTTATTTTAATATAACAAGGTTTATAAATTATAAATTATTTTTTTTATTAAAATATAAAAATATTTATTTTTAAAATAAATCAAAATTATATAAATAATATAAAGATTATTAAAATACGTTATTATACTAAATATAAAAAAATATAATACAGTTAATGTTTTATAATAGCCTTTTTTTATTAAAGGAAATTACGTATTTATATATAAACTCTATATAACTAAATACCTTAATAGCAGTTTACCTTATATATATAAGCCTTATATTGATTAAATAATTAATAACTAATAATTAAACTGTAAAAATATCCATTTTAAGCTTTTTTAATTTTTTTTAAATAAGTTTAAATTATATGTTTTCTATAAAGTTAATTATTACGCTTTTAAAAATACGTCCAATATTATTTATATTAAATAATTCGTAAGTATTATAATTAACTATATTACGGACGCATATTTACTTTTGAATATTTTAAATATAATATAAGCCGTTAAATTATTTTAAATATTTTTTTTAATTTATCTTGAAAACTTCAAGTTTTAAACGCTAGAGTATAAATTATAATATATTTTAATTAAAGTTGTTTTATTTTAAACCTATCGTTAACGTTTCTACATAGGTTTGGTTTATATTTATTTCATTACTTATTGCTTCGTTTAATAAAATAAAAATGTTATAAGTATAAATATTAACCTTTTCTTTTCGAATCTAGTTGTGAAATTTACGTTATATGCAAAAAATATAATAAATAAATACTATTATTTATTATTAACTTAAAATATAATTATTAACATTTATATTTTTAAATATTTAACTTAATTCGATAATAGTAAACTATTAAAACGGTATTAATTAATAATAATATATATATTATCTATTTACATATTTATATTTTATTACTTGAAAATTATTTATAATACAGTTTTAATAGAATATGTATATCGTTAAAACGTTAAGTTATATATAACGTATAAATTATAATATATATATATATATATATATATATATTTACTATTAATATAACTTTATCGAAAATATACATTTCTTTTAACAATACTATGATAATACTAATTAATAAAATTAAAAATATTTAATATTAGTATTTTAACAAGTTTTACATTTAAAAGTAATCTATTTCTTATATTTGTTATAATTATATATAATTATAACTGTGTTTTATATTAACTTAATATATTTTAAACATTTAATATTAATTTTTATTATTTATAAATTACTTATAATCTATATTATATTTAAAGGATTATAACTTATATATATTTATTTAATCTTAATAATATTATAAATATTATAACAGTATTATATAAATATTATCTCGTTTAAACTAATACTAATATTTATTTTATATTTTATATACCGTATATTCTTATTAAGTTTTAATAATTATTTAATTTATAACAAAGCTTTTATTTATATTTTTAAGCAAAAATCATCGTTTTAAAACGTCGATTATAATTTTCTTCGTGTTATTATTTTTTAACTTATTTTATTATAACATTTATTTCGTTTATAAAGAAAACCTTTTTTTTAATAAAGTTCGTACTATTAATATTAATATAAAATATATCTTATAATAAATATTTTGTTATTCGGAGTATCTAGCTGTATACATATATATAGGGAGCTAATTTATTTACTAAGTATATACATAATTGGTTTTATATAAACGTAACCGGGGAGCACCCCTTAAAAACCGTTTTTTCTTAGTAAAGGCCGGAAAAACGTAATACGGGTTATAGGTATACGGTAACAAATAAGTAATACGTATACGATTAATTTAATTAGTTCCTAAAGCCCCTAATTATTCCAATTGATCGCCGACACGGTAACGGAGCCGAAGCCTTAATTGGTTTAATTCCTTTAAGCTGGCGTTATTTAAAAGAACGGTAACTTAAGCTGGATTTAAACTAGCTGTTTTTTGCGATTAACCGTAATAAGGTACTTAAGCTTGTTATAATTAAAAAAGATATCTAGGTTCGTAATTACTAAGTTATTAGGCTATTATAAATATCTTATCGTTTTATTTAAGTTTTTAAATACTTTAATTAATTAACTTTTTAAATTTAACTTTTAACGTACTATACAAACGAATCGTTTATATAAGCGAGTCGTTCGTTTTTTACGCCATTTTAACCACGTAACTTTAATCGTTTATTTTTAACATTAACAATATAAAACGGCTTACAAAAAAAGCGAGGATAAACTTAACCGTTTAGGCTAAAAAAAAAAACCCGAAACTTAATTATAAACGGTTTTATATAATATATAACGTTCCCGAATCTACCTTAAAAAACCGATATAACGGTAAAGTTTACCGAGCCGATATTGTCCTTAATTTGCGAAAACTAACGCCGACCGAAAAAAAATCGATTGTCGAACAAATCCTTAACTTAAATACGCAAACGTTTTTTATCCGGCTTTAGCATATTAAAGATATAGCGAATTTGCTACTTACTTAACGCGTCGCGATATATATTAGAACTAACTAAACGTCTAACTTTATTAAACGGTAAAAAAAATTTAAAACGCGTTTAAATCTAAAAATAAATTATTAAAAAATTTTATACAAAAATCTAAAGGTATTTCGTAAATAATTTGCGTTTATTCGGGTTATAATCGCGAAATACGGTATCGTAAAAAAGGATATTTATAATTTCGACAAGATAAAGTTCTTAATAAATCTTTTTATAACAGCAGATATAATAATTACAAATACCGAAAAACGTGAAAAACTTAAATAAACGTAATAAAGGAATAAGAAATAGTTTATAATAATACAAGCCGTTAACTTTTAAAGCTAGGCCTTGCTCCCATTTATTATCCTTACCGGGAAAAATTACTTTTTTCGCTGGTTCGCCGATAACCCACTTTTACCCAACTGGAGGATTACCGTAAGCGAAAACGGCTGGATAACAAATAAACTAGGTTTAAAATAAATTAAGTATTTCGATAAATATATTAAAACGCGTATTAAAAATTCGAAACATTTTTTTATCCTCGACGGTTACGAAAACCACTATTTAATCGAATTCGAAAATTATTGCAAAATTAATAATATTATTATATTTTATATACCTACCTATTTTTTTTATCGGCTTTAACCTTTTAACGTATCTTATTTTTCCGTATTAAAACGCACTTATTCGCTATATATCGAAAATCTTATCCGACGTTACGTTACTTATATTACTAGAAAAGATTTTATCGCCGGCTTTTACGATACGTTTAAAATTGTTATAACGACCGATAATATCAAATCCGGATTCGCAAAAGCAAAACTTGTTTTATTCGATCTTAATCGCGTCCTTTCCGAGCTAAAAGTTCTAGTTGTATTTATACCGACCGTCTTTCTATTTACTTTTACCAATTCCGTTATTTTTCTATTTGCGCAAACTCTTAAAAATATTATTAAAGCAATTCGATAGGGACGTTATTTGCAAAAAAAAAATAAAAATTATTAGGGTAACTCGCCGACAAAGATAGTTAAATCGGTTAATTTTTTGATAAAAAGTAACTTACTGCTTTTATATAAAATTGCTTTTTTGGAAAAAAAGAACGGTTATTTTCGCGAAACGAATTACGTTCTTAGTAAACGTCGGAGAACTAAAAATATACGTCTTTAGGAAAGGGGAATGCTTATTATAAGGGAAATAAAAGTTCTTATAGCTAAAAAAAAAGGTAGTAGTAAGTAATCGTAGTTAATAAAAGCTGAAAGTAGTTGTTGTAAAAGGGTTTAAACGAAGGAACGGAAATATAACGTTTACGGTAAACCCGGATATAATACGCGTATTTGTAAGGAAGTTATAAAAACGTCTGGCGATGAGGAATTTAAATAATTTAAATTGAGTTATTGCGTTATGGTTAATTTATTTAACTTCGTTATTGTAAAATGCTAAAAAACGAGCGACTCGCTTATGTAAGCGATTCGTTTATATAGTACGTTATTTACTTTTATAGGCAAATTATATTACCTTTTTAAAATTGTAGTTCTAGTATGTTCTAGTTCTAGGTTCCTTATTTCCAAATAGAGAAAAAAGCAGCTAGATATAGTTTTCAGCTTTTTTATTCTTATAATCCTAGAGCCATAAATTAAAGCTCTTTTAATCCTTTTAACCCTTTAATAATAAATCACTACATCTGCCGATACGCTCTTATGGCCCTAGGGTTGTTATAAAGCCATCTAGACCTCGCCGTCTTATTTAGAAAGTCTTTTTATCCGTTTTGTATAAGTCTTGCAGCCCTCCCGGAATAAAGCTAGCCTTGCATTTTGCACTACGCTTCTACCGTTCGTCTAAGCTATTATTCCTCCGCTTTGGGCAATCCTTCGCTATATAGCCGTATTCATTATAGATAAAGCAAAGTGGCTAGCTTTCTTTATTTCATAGGGGCTTATTCTGTCGGTTCTACTTTGCGTTATAGCTATTATTACTTCTTTTCTTTGCGTTTTCCTTCTTACAAAATTTAATAACAAAAGTCGTTATATATTTAATTTACCGTTATAATTAGATATTAACGAAATATTCCTTTTATTGGGCCTTTTTAATTACTGTTATAATCCCGAATTAAATTAATAAATATAATAACTTATTATTTAACGTTAGTAAGTATATTAACTTTATTATATAGCCATATTAAATAATGAAAATAAATTATACAATTTAATATTAATTGTTTTTATCTTATTTAACCAATTAAAGCTAAAGTTAAAAATTTATTTTTTAATTAATTTACTTTGTTTTATATAAACGTTTTAATATTTTAATTATTTCCGTTCCCTTTTATATTTAATAAGAATTACGGCAGCTAATATAACTTTATTAATATAAATATATTTTATCGAATTATCGTTATAGTATTTAATCGCTATTAAGGTTACCTAAATAACCGTTTTCTATATCTCTTAATTATTATTATTTCGTAACCGATTTTCTTCGTTAAGCTTAAACTTAAATTTTTTCGAGTTTAAGTACGTATTCTTTTTCTATTACTTACGCTTACTTTCGTTCGACAGCTTAATAAATACCTTTATTAATTATTTCATATTAAAGCCTTTTAACTAACCTTCTACGTTTTATTTAAATGCTGTTATTTTTCTAATTGCTATCTTAACTTTCATTTTAGTTTTCTTTAGTTCTCTTTAATTTTTTCGGACGGTTCTTTCGAATCTCTTAAACTCTTTCGAATATCACCGCGTCGACGAGCCCTTTCGCTTTTAATCGACAACGGCCCTACGTATAGAAACTCTTTAATTCTGTTCGAAGAGATTAAGGGAACTTCTAAGTTTTCTTCTTTGAACTTAGGCTTTTGTAATTTCTTTATTTTAAAACGCCCTTATGCCAAGCTTACGGTTCTAACTTTTTATACCGCAACAGAACGGTATTTCGAATATAATATAAAATAAGTAAATTAAGATATTAAAAAATAAAACGAAAAAATGCTACTATATAGGCAAATTATACTACATTCTTAAGGCTGTAATTTTAGTATATCTTAATCCTAGGTTCCTTATGTCTAACTAGGAGGAAAAATAGCTAGATATAGCCTTCAGCTCTTTTATCCTCATTATAATAAGGTTACAAATTAACGACTTTTAATCCTTTTAACTCTTTAATAATAAATCACTATATCTGCCGATAACGTATTTAATATTAATTATAAATTCTCGTTATTTTACATATTTTATTATTATTTCGCAACATAAATTTCAATATTATTAATAACAAATTTATGCGGTTTAGCTATTTAAATATATATATTTATAAAACTTAGTTAGTTATTAAGTCCGTATATTAAAATTATATAAGGTAACATAAAATAATTATTAAAAGACTCGGTTTATTTTAAATATAGCCGGCTAAAATACGTAATACGTATTTTAAATACCGTAATGTATTATATAAGGGAAACGAATATATAAGCGAAGCGAAGAGTTTTTCGTATTTCGTAATAATAAATTAATTTAGATTAATCGGATTTTGTATCTTTAAAAGTTTTTATATTCTCCTTATAAGTACGCGTATTGTTTTCGAGTTTATTATAAACGTTACATTTTCGTTTATTCGCTTAAACCCTTTTGCGATTAATTATTTTGGGACTTTACTAGGTACGATTATTTATTATTACCTTTTTCCGTAGTTATAAAAGTTTATAATTTTTTATAATAACTATTTTTTTTTAAAAAAAATTATATTTAATTTTTCGCCGTTTATTAAAAATTTGATTAATTCCGCGTAATAGGTCGTATTCCTTGCGAAAAAGATTAATTTCGGATAAATATATTAAGTTTATTTTTATTAAAAGATTAACCGCTTTAATCATTTTAATTAGGAAGTTACTTTAATAATTTCTGATTTTTCTTTTACAAATAACATTTTTATTAAATTATTTTAGTAATATTTTTAAAAGTTTTTATAAATAGGAAAATAACGGAATTAATAACGACAAATAGAAAAATAATTAATATCATTATAACTAGAACTTTTAATATAGAAAAAACGTAATTAAAATTAAACAGAATAAATCGCGTTTTTAATATATGGATTTAATATTATCAGTTGATATAATAGTTTTAAACATGTTATAAAAACCGCCAATAAAGTTTTTTTAGTAATATAAGTAACGTAACGTTATATAAAATTTTCGATATATAACGAATAGGCGCATTTTAATACGGAAAAATAAAATATATCGAAAAGTTGGAATCGATAAAAAATAAGCAGGTATATAAAAAGTAATAACGTATTTATTTTTATAGTAATTTTATAATTAAAAAAAAAAAAAAAAAAAAAAAACGTTTCGAATTTTTAATACGCGTTCGAAAAGATTTGTCGAAATATTTAAGTTATTTTAAACCTGGTTTATGTATCCGTTAACAGTTTTTATTTATAGTAATTTTTTAATCGAATAAAAGTAAATTATCAGTAAATTAGCGAAAAAAATACTTTTTCCTAATAAAAATAATAAATAAAGATAAAATTTAATTTTAAAAATTAACAGTTTATATTATTATAAATTATTCCCGATTTCGTTATTAAATTTATTTAAGTTTTTTGCGTTTTTTAATATTGATAATAATTATGCCAGTTATTATAAAAAGCTGTTTTAAAAATTTCATCTGGTCGAAATTATAAAGGGTTTCCTTTATACTACTATATTTTGAAATTATAATCTAAATAAGCTTAAATTATTAATAAAATACATTTAAGATTTACATAAAACCTTTTAATAATTTATTTTTCAATTTAAACGTATTTTACATATGTATTACTGTTTAAAAAAATGAGATATTTTATTAATATTAACGCGTTTTGCGATAAATTAGATAAATAATAAATTCACTATATTTTTTACATATTAAAACCGCATAAAATACGTCTATATATTTAAATAAAAATGTTATTCGATAATTAATTTCTTTTTGGTTAGCGTTAATTTCCGCGCATGAAAAATAATATCGGCTGAGGTGCGATTACCGTTATATCGTTTAAATATCGTAATATAAGTAATTTAATATATAAACCTAAATGTTATAGTATTAAATTTAATTTCTATTATTTAATTTAAACTGTTAAATTTATTGTCGTGTTTTTTATAAACCGTTATATAGTATTAATTTTGCACAATAAATTATTAAAATTATATATATAAAAACGTATTAAAATTTATTCGCCTCGTTTATATAGTACGTTAATTAAATATAAAATGAATGAGTAATTTACTGAATTTTTAAAAACTTTTATTACTTTAAATATAGCCGATATAGTAAGAGAACTACAACGTTAAGTTAGGTTAATTTTTTTACGTTAACGTTATTTTAAAAAAAAGGTATTTTAAGGTAAATTTAATCTTAACTACTTATTTTATACGATTAATTATAATAAGCGTTCTTAGTTTAAAATAATTAAAAAAGATCTAAATTATTAAATATTTAAATTTTATAGAATTTGATTATAATTTTTATAATAAATCTATATAATTAATATTAAATTTACAAAAAAATTTAACTCTGGTTTTTAGAAAATATATTCTTAAGTCTAAATAAAGTTATTAAGTTTAAGTTATATTTTCTAGCTTATATTAATAATACGAAGTAATTATCTTAATAATTAATGTGATATATTATCTATTTCGCTTTAAACAAGTCTTATTTCGAAATCGATTATTAAGCCTTTATAAGTACGTAATTTTCCGATTACTATTAGCTTAAAAAACCTATTTACGCAATGCTAATAAGTATTAACCTTAATAAAACTTATGCCCTAGTTTCGTAAGGAAAATCTTTTAAAGGCAATTACTTCGGAAAATATTAAGTTTTTCGCAGTAAACCTTAAGTCCGTATAAGATAGCTACTTGGCAACCTTTTACTAGTCTTATAATTAAAAGTATTAGATATTAGCCACGGAAAAAAATTAAAAACTCTCGATTAACTTTAAAGTTAAAAAAAAAGACGTTAGTACGATACCTAGATAAAAAGTATTTAATATTAAACTACTTTTTAAAAACTTTATTAATAAAAATAATTAAAACATTTATATTAAGACCGAATATAAAATCCTAATATTCCGTATTTTTAAAATATTAGTTAAAACAATTTCGATTATATTACGCGATTTAAATAAAATAACTGACTAAACTTAGTATATTGATATTTTTATAAAGACTAATAACTTCGCAGAAATAATTTAAGTTTTATTTTGAATTTTTATTACGATTTTATTTCAAAGGCTAAAAATAATTAATTTTAAGGCAAATCTACGCTAAATCAATAGCCGGCTTAGACAAGAAGTACTAGCGAAATTAAAGATTAACGATAGCAGCTTTAAATATTTCGAAAATTTAACTACTAAATAAATATTAGGTGAAAAATTATAAATAATAATTTATTCGACTATTTCGAATGACGAAAATTATACAATAGCTTGTTAAAAATCGTAGTTATTAAAAACTATAAAAAGCTTAAGTTTTAATAATATTTAATAACTAAGGTATATATAATTTATTAATTTATTTAATTAAATTAAACTGATATAATTTTTAAAGAAGAATTATTAATAATTTAAACTTATACCTTAATATTTTATTATATAATATATTTAAAAGTATATATAATGTATTTAAACAAATTAATAATACTTTATATCGTTTTACATAGTATTTATAAGAGGTTATATAGTAGAACTTAATATATTAACTTAAAAAAATATAAAATATAAAGTATTTTTATATTTATTATTAAATATCAAGTTTTACAAATATTATTATTTTAAATTTATCGTAATACCTATTGAATTTACTATTATATTAACAGGTTTAAATAATATCTTATATAATAAGTTTGTATTTTGTTAAAATGTTTATATTTATTCTTTATATTAGTAATATTATTATCTTAATTTTATAACATTTATTATGTAATAAACGGCACATTATATAAATACTTTATAAAATTATATTTTATATTTTTAACATTATTAAAAAGTGTAGTTAATTGTAATTATTTAAAAAACGTTAAAAAAACATTAGAATTATTAGATTAAATAAATAACTTTACGGAATTTTAATATAATACGATTTAATAAATGAATTAGAAATATAACATTGCAGTTAAATATTAGTAATTAATTTATATATATCGTAGTACTTACCCGGTTATAAAAGTAAAATATAGTTTTTCGAACTTTTTTATATATATTCCTAATTCATTATATATAAAGGCTTCTTTAATAACGTTACATATTATTTTTATATGGAAATATAAGCAAACGTGCTAATTTACTATTAATATGTTAAATAATTAAAACAGCTTTAATTTCTAGCTTTAAAATTATAAGAATAAAAAGTTACAGTTATATTTAATCATTTTTTTTTTCTGAGTTAAAATTAAGTAAAATAAATCAGAACCCTTGTCTTAAAAATATTATATAATTACAGATATAATAATATTTTCTAGTTTCGTCCTTAGTTAAAATTAATATTATAATCTATTTATTTTATATTATATTTAAAATACCTGTCGGTTCGGTTTTAAACAACGTTTTAAAGCTTTTTTAATTACGTTACTATAAAAGCGTTTCTATTACGTCATTACCGTTGTCGATTAAAAGCAGGGGTTCTTTAACCCGGTAACGTCCGAGATAATTTAAACGAAATAAAGAGAGCTAAGATAGCGTTTAAAAAAGTAATAGCTTTTAATAAAGACATAGATTAACCAGAAGGCTTCGATATAAAACAACGAGTAAGGACGTTTATTACGTTTTTAAACGATAGATAAGAAATAAATACGTAGTTAAATTAAAAGGATTTAAGTTTTATAGTTAAAAATTTAGGCTATAATACAGTAATTATTAAAAGATATAAAAAACAACTATTTAAATTACTTTAATAACGATTAAGTACCGTAATAATAATTTAATAAAATTTACGAATATTAATAAAGTTAAATTAACCGCCTTAATTATTGTTAATAATAAGAAAACTTTTTTAATAAATTATAAAAATAATTAAAGTATTAACATGTTTATATAAGATATAAGGTATTTATCAGCAGTTATAGTAATTAAATACAGAAATATAGCGAATAGCGTATAGTTGTTCTAGGAAAAACTTAAAAAGTTTAAGGGCAATTACGTTTATATTAAATTAAGTCGGGGAGACTCAGTTCTGATCAGTAGCTATCCGATAAAAAGGTTACGGGTAAGAGCATAATAGGAGTAATATGCAAGATAACGCAAATCTGTATTAATTAATATTAAGACCGTAGAAAAAGAATATTAATAATAATAAATAACAATAGGGTTACGCCCGAAGGAAAAAAGCTCTTAAAAATACCCTTAAAGCTAAGTAAAACTAATTAACTAGTCCTAAAGCTAAGTCCCTGAACCCTATACTATTTCAACCCTTTTTTCTTACGATAAAATTCGTCCTCGACTTATTATGAAAAATAAATAACAACTTAACGCAAATAACTCTTTAACGTTACAAATACATAAAAACCTATTAATTAATTTAGATTCGCCTTTATAATTTGTCCTCCAGCATTTTCAACTTAGGACTTCGTTTTTTTCGTTTCGCTAATTCCTCCCTTTATTTAGCTCTTTCCTTATCTTTTTGTACCTTATCCTTAAAAGGATCGCCATTAATCAACTTTTTATATTTCTTCCAGCTAGGCTATCTTTGGACAAAGTAAGGTTTTAATTATCTCCTTGCATTTTTATAAATATCTCCTACCTATTTATATAACGTCGTATATTCTTTTCGTAATATAACCTTAACGCGTTAATTACTAAAAAACGGACGTAATATATATTTAACCTTAAAATCGTAACGGGTTTTAGGTAAAAATTATCGTAATCGAAATTCGTCGAAAAAAAAAAATATATTTAATTAACGGAAATACAAAGAATATATAAAAATAAAAAACGTATTAATAATAATTCGAACTTTTCTAAAATAGGCGATAAGCGTTTATCCGGCTAATAATACCTAAGCACCTCCTTATTTCCTATTTTTAAATATAACTTTAAATATTTCCTAATCACCGTAGCAAAGTTATTAATTATGCTTATTTCGCCTTATAATCCTTTTTTTTCTGTTTTTTATTACGGTAAATCCCTAACGATAATATAAAAAAAATAAGCAATTTAGGCTTCATAAATTTATCTTTTAATTTATATTAAAATTTTGGCTTTTATAATACGAATTAGTAAATTATTAAAACCAATTTATTCCTATCCGTTATAATAAAATCGTAACATCCTTTTAATTCGATTTTCAAAAAAAGTAATATCGAATAATACCAGAAGACGTTTTAATCGGATATATAAAATATTTACTTAATAATTATAAGCTTTGTTTTCGTTAACTTGGATAATATTATATACTACAATCTAAACGAAATTTAAAGTAAATACCCGAATTATAGCCTTTAACTCTTTGTTTATCGGAATATAATATCGATAAATAATAAAATAACCAGCTTTAAGGATATATACCAGTTTATTCTCGGCAGAACCATAGGCGATAAAATGCATTAAACCAGTGATATTCTTTAATCGGAAGTATTCTTTATCGTTTAAAAATATAAAAGTCCTCCAGAAAAATGTAGTAATAACGTTATGCCAAAATTTAACTTTATCTTCGAACTTAGAAGGTATTCCCAATAATTCCTAAGGTTTGGTTCCTTTTATATCGAAAAGGGTAATAAAAAGGGACCGATTAAATTTTAAATAAGGTACATACTAAGGAAAGAGGTTAAACCGGTAAAATCTATAATATAACTTCTTTATTATCCTCTCTATATCAGTAGTATAAAGAATAAAGACGTTAGCAGTTTAATTAAAATTACCTAACCGAAATTGGTTGATTTTCTTAGTTTTAAATTTAGGGATATAATAGGTAAATTTTACCGAACGTTTCTTAGATAAAAATACCATAGTAAACGGTATTAAACTAATTAAAAAGTACAGATACTTGTATAATAAATACAAATAAGTATCTATAAATAAAAACTGTATATATAGGAATATATAAATATATAAAGGTTAAAAATGTAGTTAATAGGTACTTAAAACCATATATATATAGAAAGCGTTAAAAGATAAAATTAAACGGAAAACGCAATTGATTAAAGAAATGTAAGGCTTGTATAAACCTTTCCTAATTAAAATTATATACGCCGAAGAAATCCTAGGAAATTTCATCTGAAGTTATATAAAAAGGTATAGTTAGCTGTTACAACTCGTGTAATCAGATATATATGCGTACCTTTTTCGTTTTTACACTTCTTTTACAACCTTTTTTCTTTTATAACTTTATAACTTCTTTTAATACCAACTTTTTCCTCCGACTTTTCCCTTTTAATACTTATACGTATACACACATACATATCTACCACATTAATCATCCTCATCATAAATTCCCGTTAACCGTTAAATCCCTTTAGGCTTTAAGATTTCCGCGTAAATAATAACCTAAAGCAACTAACTAAATCGTTAAAACATTCGTCCCTAAAAAATAAACATATTTAAAATAAAGCCGATTTTGCTATTAAGCTTAATCGTAACCTTCAAAAGTTAAATGTTATATCCGTTTGTTACAAAAAAAATCTATTAATATTAAATTTTCCCATTTTTACCAAACTTATTACCTGTCGTATTAATAAAGCTTTAAAGCTTAATCGGAGTACTAAGCCTTTATATAACCCTGGTAATACCCGTAAACCTTAAAATCCTATATACCGTCAAATACCTATTTATAACCTAGTTTTTTTTTTCCAATATCGGTACCGTAATACAGCCTTTAATAATAAAAAAATACCCCTTAAAACCTTAATTATAAATAACCTTCGGTTACTTAAACCTTATTTTCTTATCCCTGGTATAATAAAATCGATCGAAAAAAGCCCGGCATCTATTATTAATACCGTAAAACAGTTTGGTACTCGTCGATTAATATCCATAACACCTGGTTCTAATTTTAGAAATACCTTATCATTTATACCTACTCCGTCGCCAGCATTTGCAGTTCGTATACCTTATATTACTAATCGGTTACCTAGGCCTTATATAAATTAAAGAATTTTAGCTTTCCTTCGTATAAAGCTCGATAAAATCGATAAATTGCTTAAATATTAAGATAAATATGCTGTAATAACCCGTATTACCTTTAAGCATTTCGAAATAAATTCTTTTTTACTTTATACGATAATATTATATTAATTAATTACAAATATTAAAAGCTATATTAATTACCTTTCCTCTCGGTTTAGCAAAAGGTTAATACTTAAAATAGCGAATTATTAATATGAATTTCTGGGAAATAGCTAATACGTAATCTCCGATCGCCAAAATATTTGTTTTAAAAGGTAAACTTAAAATAAATTTTGTTTTTATCGAAATTAATTACGTAGGGCTTACAGGTTAGTTTATATTATTACTAATTAAAAACCTTCGGTATATTAATAAGTTATTTATTTAAACATTTAAAGTACTTAACCTAGTACTTTATAAATTATGCGAAAAACAATATTACGGTTTAAAGACTTCCGATTAATCCGGTATATTTCCTTTTTTTAATTATTAATTAATCCCAGGTTTTGCTAAGAACTTTTGCGGTAATTATATTACGTCTATTAAAAGTTATAGATATACATTTAAGGATAATCGGTTTAAAATACTTAAAACTAATTTCAAAAAAAAGCCGCAAGTCGTCGAAAACTTGAACGATAACAATTATCTGGTATTTTAGGAAATTACCGGGAACAAGTTTTAAATATTGCTTAAGGATTATATTACCGATCTTATTTATATAACTCCTTAATCGGTTAAAAAAAAGTTTTTCGGCTAGTAATAAAATTATTGGGTTTCGGTAAAGTAATAGGATTATTCGGAAATAATATTTTTATATTTTAATTTCTCGTAATTAAACTCGTTAATTTTCTTTTTTTAATTAATCGATCGTTTTTATTTATGTTTTCGTCGTTTACGATAACGTAACCTTTTAATCGATTACTTGGAATTTATAGCTTAATATTCGTTTTTACAAATTTTAAAGCTTTAAATTACCAGTTTTTATATAGCTTAACATCTTTCGTAACCGTATTTTCTTCTATTCCCCTTAATTAATCGGGTAAAAATTTTGTTTAGTTATTTTCTTATAAATCGATTGGTTTTTAATATTCTTTTTTATCTTTTACAAATTGCTTTAATTTGTTAATAGGAAAATTTCCCCGTAATAATATCCTATTAATTTCCTTTAATCGGTAAGTATTTTAATTAATAGTTTTATTAATTAAGTACGGTCCAATTTAGCGGTACTTAAGCTTTATATTTCTAGATATATTTATATATTGCGGCATATTATATAACAATACCAGGTCGTTTATTTTTAAAGGTTTATCCCTTATTTTATTGCGGTCCTTATAATTAGCGAATTTAACAACCTTACGTTTTTATTCGCTGATAAACCGGGTAACTTTAGTTATATTTTTTGTTTTTTTTTTTAAAAGTCGAATCCGCTATAAGATCAGCTTTTCCCTCGGGGTATTTGGGTTCCAGGTTATAATTCTCCATATCGGTAGCACCGTTTCGATCGGTTAAAGGGCTTTCTGTTTATATAGCAATTTATAAGGACTTAGGCCATAACTTATTATAATAGTATTACCTGCAAAAATTATCTTAGGTAATAACTTGACCTATCTTTTGTTAATATTATTTATCGTTTTTATTAAAGCTTTAACGATCGATATATATCTTTTCTTAATAAGTTCTTAATATTAAGCAATATAAATAACGCCTTTTTTTCGTTCGATATTTAACGTAATACAGGTTTTAATAACTTCGCCCTTGTTTTCGGAACTACCGTTTATCTTAATTTTAATCGGAATACCGTACCGGTAAAAAATATGTTTTTTAAAAACTTCCTGATTACTATTAACGTTACCGATCGTAAAGCTTTAACTTTTAAATAATTAAATAATTCGTACCTTATTTCGATAGTAACCTTATAATTATTATCGTCGGGCATAAACTAAATATCGATTACCTAAATAATTGCTATATCGATAAATTACGAAAAGTTATAACTCTTTTCGAAATATCGATCAGCCGCTTTTTAATATTTAAAATACGTAAATATCGCTTTTCGAACATACTTATATATACCTTATTAATAATAAAAAGTTACTATACGGCGGTAAATCGAATTTCTACCTTTATAACCAGATTTCTCGTAATATTATCTAATTATTAATCGGCATTTTTATTCGGTATCGATAATTTTATAATTATTATATTGCTTATTCGCCTTACGTTAAAGGATACCGTCCTAAACAAAATACTTTAAAATTTCGTTTTTAAAAACCGTTCTTTTTTTTTTCGGGACGGTATTAAATTAATTAAAAAACTTTAACGCTGTTAGAAACTTCGCGTATTCTTATAACGTTTCAAACCAGTTTCCGATAAAAAATTCTTGTTTTTAAACAGATTTATAAAATCCAAAAGCCGTTCCGGTTATAATTAAATTAAGCCGAATAATATTTAGCTAAATATTAATAAAATTATTAACTTTTCCTTTTTATTAATCGTTTAACGTATTAAAAAACCTAAGTAAAATCCTAAATAAACCATTTGCAGCTATATTCTTCTTACTAAGAACATACTTAATCTTAAAATCGAACTACTTTATTTAAACGATTTATCGGGTAAACAAAGCTTTAAACAAAAAACTTAGTAAATTATTAATTTAAACCACCAAAACCTTAACGTCAATCTCCAACTTAAATCGGACTCCGTAAATATGGTTTCGAAATCGCCTTAAAATTTTAAAAACAACTCGACACTCCAGCTTACCGGCATCATAATTTAACTCGGCTCCTTTCCAAATACCACTCTTAAAACGTACGGAATATTCGACACTATTAATTAATTAACTTAAAATACCTTTAAACCCTCCTTTGCAAAAATCGATCCTTACGATAATCAACCTTATATCGGGACTATAATCCAATATAATTAAAGTTAAAACTATCGTAAACGTTTTCTTTAAAGTTAACATAATAAAATCTTAATTATAAACCCAAATAAACGGCGTATTCTTCCGTAACAACCGTATTAACGGATTAACCACTATAACATAATACTTAACAAAAATCCGATAATAAACGGTAATCCCTAAAAAAGCTCTAATTTCCGCAACATTTTTATACGGTTTAATCTCTAAGATTTTCACTACTTTAATATTATCGAATTAACAACTATTCGTTTTACAAAAAAATCCAACTATAACGGCTATTTCTTAATACCACTACGACTTTTACATACTAATCGTAACGCCGGCCAATTCGTAATTCAAAAACGTTTTGTTAATATTAATAATATATTTAAAAACGAACTTCCTAATCTTAAAAAAAATTTCAACCTCGTCGTACCGTATCTTCGGTCCTTTAATTCCAACGTTATCCACAAATAATCGAATTACTTCGGGCATCAAATCAACAAAAATCCTTCCAATAACACAACAAAAATAAATTACGGAATTAATAAACCCTATAAATAAACTTATTATTCTAAACAACCTTAACGGTATTAAAAACGTCGTATAATCTTTACTAGCAGAAATTAAAATAACCTAATTATATCCGGAAAAAAAGTCTACTAACATTACTAAAAAATACATAGCAAAATCTAAAAAAAACTTATCGTAATTCTTTGGCATAAACGCATCTTGCAACGTAATAACGTTTAACTTAGTTACGGAATTAATTAATCGTAAACCATTATCCTTCTTTTAAACGAAAAACCAGGTATTTTTATACGTAACGTAAGATTATTCGAATACACCCTTTTAAATCCGGATTTACAACACGTTAATTAATTTGTTTTTCATACTAACTGGTACTTCTATACCTTTGGCTTACTATACCTTATAAAAAATCGTACGGATCTTATAAAAAAATACGACATAATCTTTAATCTTTCCGCATTCCGGCCATTTCCAAGCTAAAGCAACTTTTTTACAAAATAACATTTCCTTAAAAAAAACTTTCTCTATACGGATAAACTTATTACCTAACTAATTAAATACCGTATTTAATCGTTTTTCGGTAAAACGTATACCGCATTCCATAATAAAAAACTTAAAAAACAAAGTTGTTAATAAGGTACCGGATTTATTACAACATCCGCCGTTTTAATTAATAGCTTATTAAGCTTTAACAAACTTCTTATTCTTCTAATTTAGGTCTCCGGGTAATATAAATCCGTCGGGAGGAATATAATCGACAAAAACAATCTTCTTCTATTTTAACTTATACATAATATTAATTTATATAACCTTATCCCTTTCAACCTTATTACGCATCTTATCCCATAAAATTCCATATAAGGCATACGCAAATTCTTTATTACTAAGCTAATACAAAATAATATCTCCTAGTTTTAACTTATTACCGATAACTTCTAAGACGGTAATATAATCCTAATCAACACAGGTATTACTAATCGAAAAAATATAAGGACCTGTAATAAGTTTACTAGTTTTTTCACTTATAAGCTTATTTTCGCCAATAAAGCGGCTTATAAATTTACTGGTTACTTTTTTCCAAACTTATTATTCGCACGAATATTACAGCTAATTTATCCTACAAACATTAAAAAAATAATAATTTTTAAAAAGCCGAACTTTAAAATTTTTTCCATCACCTCCGGATTTATATTTAAAGTTATTTTTAACTTCGCTATAAAGTTAAGTCTTAATATTAACGGCTACGCCGCATAGCTATCGTCGACGGCAAAAAAAAGAATAATAATTAATCGGCCGGCTAACCAAATAAAAACCTCGACTATGCCCTTAAATTAAGTTCTTTCTTAAGAATTAAAGCTTATAAACGATACCCGAATCTACCTTATTACTAACCCATATCTCTTTACATAAAACGCAACGATAATACTAAATTCGGCTCCGGTATTAATAACGCTACTAATTAGATTTTCGCCGCCTTTATAACCTACCTTAACTATAAATCTAAATAACAAGATAATAAATTCGGCTGGGCTGTACTGCTATATTAATAAAACGCTAACTTCGCTTTTACTTTCGGTTTTATACCTAATATTTAAAGTAAGGATTTTAAAGTTCTACTATCTTTTTACCGGGGCAGCGTTATTTCGAACTTCGGTTTCGGTTATCTTAATCGTTTCCTTACTCTTACAACTAAATGCCTTTAATACCTTATTAACCATAAAGTTCTTAAAAGCCTTATTAAAATCCGGATAAACCTTTATCAAGTCGGCCTAAATAACTTTAAACTTTTTTTTAACGTTTTCCTAAATCTTCGCCTTTTAAAACTTAACAAAATCCTTATTAATCAAACCGCCGTAGTTAATAATATCGTCCGTTTAAACACCGGTATTTATATTTATAAATAAAGGCCTATTTTACATAACCTTATCATCGTCGATCTTATTCCTTTTTATACCGTTACTAGACTTTTCTTTTTCGCCAATACGTTTAGCTATTAAAACATTAATAAAAATAAAAAGCTAATTAAAGTTATCGATTTTTAACGTACGAATTTCCTTTAAGTAACGGGTATTTTTAACCTTTACAAAGTTACTTTATAACTATTTACGCAATAAGGCTTTTTTATAAAACGGCTGTTTATCCTTAATAACGAAATTAATAAAGTTAATCTCGGTAGTCCGGTTCTAATTAATAAAGGCCTTTTATTTATTAGGCTTTAAAATTATAATAAAACGTAACGGTTTAATAATATCAAGTTATGTTTTATTTTTATCGGTATTAAAGCTATAATTATCCGGACTTTCTATAATACTTTGTCGCCGATTAAAATACCGTATTTTTTTTCGGTAATAATTAGGAAAGCCTAGCGAATTATGTATTTATTTAAAGACCTTTTTCTAAATAGAAATCCGGGCGTTAATTGCTTAATATTTAAAAATATTCGGGAATTAAATAATACCTATTTTAATCTAATTATCTTTAGACTTAAAATAAATTATAAAGCCGTTATCGTTAAACGAAATTAACCCCGTATTTTTTATATTTATAAATAATATGCAACTATATATGAAATATCCGTTTTTTAAGCAAAACCAGCAAATACCAAGCTTAAAATTGCTATATCTGCCACCTCGTTACTTTCGATAATTACCTCGGTAACTATTATAATAACTACCTCGGCTATAATAAGGGATTTCCCGTTTAAATTTATCCGGTTGGAAGTTTATTATATTAATCGAAAGGTCGGTACTGTAATCCTAAGCCTAAGGTAATTCCTGTTTTGGCGGGGCGTAATACTAAGAAATCCGTAAAGCCTTCTTATTCCTTATTTTTTCCTTAAAAGCCTTTAAATTTTGAATCTGCCGGGCTTACGTAATTTTTAATTCCTAAAGCGCGTTCGTAATGTTAAATACTTGATCGGAACGGCCAGATAGTACCTATTTTGAACTGGGATTTCCTGGACGCTAATATTTCGTTTTCTACTACTGCAATAAATAAAGTCGGTTCTTTTTTATATAATTAAAATCGAAGCGGATTTCTAATTACTTTCTATATCCGTCGTACTATATTAATCCAGCTTTATTAAATACCTAGTTCTTGATTAATATTAAAGCCTTGTCGTAAAGTAATACGTATAAATTTTCGAACTTTATAAAAGAATTATTTAGGATTTTTTCGAAATAATTAGCCGAAAAACCTTTAAGCAAATTTTTAATGTATTCGTCTTTATTAATTGTTTTCCTTTTTAGCTTAGCTTTTTTAATAATATCCCGGATTTTTATAGTATGTTTCAAATAGTACTTATAAACGTAATCAGGAATACCGCGTTAAACCTGTTTTGTTAAAGCCCTTAGCCGGTTTTTAGCAGTTCGAATTTGTTTAGGATTTTAAAATTTAAAAATTCCTAGGATATTCGTAACAGTATCGTCTTATTTAGTAATTTCTTTAAATATAACCTTAATTCGGTTTTTTATTTTCGGACTGTTAATTTACTAAGGAAGTTTAGCGATTATATTAACATCCTTAAGTTTGTATTTCTTAAATAGTCTGTAAATACCTTTAAGTTAGTCGGTAATTCCAGTGTTTAAAAAGCGAAATTCGGGGTAAATAGATAAGTCCGGGAGGATTATAAAAAAATGTAATCTTGTTTATTATATCGTTAAAGAAACCGAAATCCTTGTGATTAACAGGTTTTACGGGCGTTGCCTTTAGTGTTAACATTGTAAGTTTAGTAAATAATTCCGAAAAAGTTCGAGCTGGCGAAACTTTTTGTCTTTTAAGTATTTTAACAGTAATCTTAGGGATATTCGATTTTTTCGTAGGTTTTAATAATCCGATCGGATTGTTTAAGGGCTTAGTTTTATTAATTTCGCTTTCGTTTTGTAATTCCTTTAATCGGTACTGAACAGTAACGTCCAAAATAAGGCTTTAGTTTTTTTTGCGAAGGAATTCCGGTATTGGTATTAGGTTTTACGGTTTTATTTATGCCATAATTTTTGAAAACTTCGAAGGTTTTTTAACAAATCGGCTAAAACCAAATTTAGAAAATTAATTATTACGAGCAATCCTTTAATTTTCTGAATCCGAAAATACCGTTTTAATAATTAGATTATATTTAGGCATAAGGTAAATAATAGTTTTTAAAGTTTTTCTTAGATATACTTTATAATTATATCGTAACCTGGAAACAAATATTTTCTTTTTTTTAACTTTAAACCAGATAGCTGCCTTTTAATTAATACGTTATTATTACTCGAATTTAGTTAGAACTATTTTTATTGCGGAAGTTAATATTTCTATTGTTATTTTAACCGTTTTAATATTTAGATTAAATACGAACAGCAAATTTTATAACATTTTACCTAATAACGTCTATATTAAATACCGATTAATTAATAGTAAATAGGTTTAAATATCGATACTCGGCGGTTATATTGGTTTTTTTGCATATCGTTAAAAAACGTTATTCCCTTTTTATAACTTTTTTTTTAAAATCGAAATATTTAGTTTTATAAGCCCTTTTTGCTTTCTGCTTAAATTTGCAATCTGCTTCATATCATTAACTACGTCGTTAATCTTACTGCTTTAATTTTTTAATTTCGTTTAAATACGTAGCTCCCGTCGTTAATTACTGCAAATCTTTTTGTTAATTTTTATTTTTGTTAATAATTTTCGTTTACTTTTATCTTATTATGTAAACTATTTTATAGTAAAAATTATCGTTTAAATTTTGCAATTAATCCAGAACAGGTTAATTAAGCCATGTTTTATTACTATTACTTTCGCTTATATTTTCTTGCTATCAATTAAAGGAAGTTCCGTTTTATGGTAAGGTATTATATCCCATTTAACAGCTTTTTATTAATCGTTCGCAGTTAAAAATAACGGTATTATCGTATCGTATTACTATCGTTCGTATCGTAACCGTATATTTTTTAAGTCGTTATTTTCGTAATCGCAATTATCCGTTACTTTCCGTAATTATCTTAATCGGAAACTTTCTAATTAGGGTTTCGTTTATTCCGACTTTTTAACGAAAGATTATAAGTTACTTCGGCAGTTAATTAAAGCCAATTTCCTTACCGAAAATACCAAATAAATTAGGTCGGGAAGATTTAATTCTAATTAATAGCTATTTAATAAAAAGGTCACGGGTAAAAGCATGGTAGGAGTAATATGTAAAACAACGTAAATCTGTATTAATCGGTATTAAGACCGTAAAAAGAAAATGTCGATAATAATAAACAATAACGGGGTTACGCCCGAAGGAAAAAAGTTCCTAAAAATACCCTTAGAGCTAAGTAGGACTGATTAATTAGTCCTGAAGCTAAGTCCTTAAACCCTGCACCATTTCAATATATATATTTAACTGTATAAAAAATAATTCCTGGATAAAAGCTGTCCTAAGCGATAGCCGCAGCCTAAATGTACCAGCTAAGGATATTTAAAAATATTAACTGCCGATATACGCTTTTATGTTTAGTAATCTTATTTACGTAATTTTCTAAAATTAAATTTAAAATTTCAAGAAAATTTATTAAAACTTATTAAAAACTTTTAATTTATATAAAATCTAAATTTTCATTTTTATTATTTCTATTTAAAATAAAGTCATGTAATTAACCGTTATACTAAAAAAAACCGCCCTTTTCGTTTTATCGTTTTTTCGTAATTGCTACGAAATACGGGGCCTACTTTTTTCCGAAACATTTCGAATTAAATTAGGTATTAATATAGGAAAACGTTTTATATATACTAATCTAATACTTTAAAAATTTTAGAATTTTAAAAGTCTTTTTTATTTTTTAATAATAATATCAATAAATAATTAAAGTTATTATTTTTAAATTTTTTCTTTATAAAAAATTAGTAAATAAAAGTTTTTTTTTTAGGTAATTAAGGAATATTAATTAAGTATAAGTTATATATAGGATATTAACGTTTTTATATAAAAATTAACGGAAAAAGTTATAAGTATGTATATGGAAATAATTTTATAAAGATTAAAATTTTAAAATAAATAAGTAAATAAATAATTTCGGATAATTATAAAAAAATACTGAAGTTATCGTTTTTAATAACGAAAAACAGGTTTTAATAGGAAAACGCTTTTTTTTTCTTATATAAAGGAAATTTAACAAAATTATTTTTTTATTAATTACTTTAAATCAATTTTAAATATTTTCCGATTTATTTTATATTTTTTGAAATTTTAAATTAGTTATAATCCACTTAGAGTTTACCTTATTAAATAATTTTACAAATCTGTTAATAAAATTATTTTTATTTTTTACGTATTAAAAGTTAATATTTCCTTTTTGGATTTTTTACCGTACGTAAAAATATTTAATTCGAATATAAGTTTTTTTCCGTATTATTTATATTTTTTAATTTATTTAAACGTATTTATATCGGTTTTTTAAATAGGGACAAAATTTTTAAATAAAAGCTTTAACTTTATTAAAAAGGTTTTAATTTTAATTACCTTTATAACTGTTATTTCTGCTTTTATATATTTTATTTCCGTAACATATTTAATAATAAAATTTTATAATTTCGAAACTTATTTAATACGTATTTTATTTGTAAAAAATATATAATTTATTATAAATTTTATTAACTTATAATTATTAGTAAAATTTATATTTATTATTCTAAATGATTTTAAATTATTATATTTATAATATAAATAATTTTTAGAGTTTCCCGTAATAAAAAATATATTTAATATACCGTTTAAATATTTTAGTAATTCTTTAATATGTTGCTAGTATTTAAGTAACGGGTTATTTATAAACCTTTTCTTAATTAACCTTATAAACGTTATATTTAATTTATTAATATAACTTAAAAAGTTAAACTTTTCTATTAAGTTTTTATACTTAAATCTTTCTTTTATTAATTACGCCGTTATATTTTATAACGTACTTTAAATAGTTTTTAACGAATAATATAATCTTTGTTTTTATTTTATTTAAATTAATTAATTTTAATAACTTTTTAATATATTAATGTACTATACCACCTCGTAAGCCAAACTACCTTACGAACCGCTTTTATTAACATATTTATTATCCAACTTTTATTAGCAATTATTTAATACTAATAATATACAACGTCTTATAAAAAAATCTAAAATAAACCTGGTTATCCAGGTTAAAAAACGAAACCTAAAACTTAATTTTAAAAAGCTATATTTTTTTTATAAAATTCCCGAATTTACTTTAAAAGCCCGATATTACGGTTAATACGCCTAAGCCGATATTTTGTTCAATTTGCGAAAATTAACGCTAACCGAAAAAAAATTTATTACCGAACGAATCCTTAATTTAAATACATAAACGTTTTGTATTCGGCTTTAATATATTAAAAATATAACGAATTTATTGTTAACCTAATACGTTACGGTATGCGTCGAAATTAATTAAGTATCGAAATTTATTAAACGGTAAAAAAAATTCCAAACGTATTTAAATCGGAATATCGATTATCAACAGATATTATACGAAAATTTAAAAATATTTTATAAATAATTCGAATTTATTCGGGTTATTATCGTAAAATACGGTATTACAAAAAAAATTTTATAACTTCGACGAGACTGGATTTTTGATAAAGTTTTTTATAGTAATAAATATAATAATTATTAATGCCGAAAAACGTAAAAAACCTAGATAAACCTAATAAAAGAATAAAAAATAAATTATAATTATTTAAACTGTTAATTTCTAAAATTAAGTTATACCGTTATTTATTATTATAACGGGAAAAAATTATTTAAAATCTTAATTCCGTAATAACTTATTATTAATAACCGATTAAAAAGTCGTATTAAGTAATAATAATTAAATAATAAACAAACTAAATTTAAAATAAGTTTAATATTTCGATTAATATATTCGAACGTATATAAAAAAATCGAAACGTTTTTTTATTTTTAACGGTTACGAAAGTTATTATTTAATAAAATTCGAAAAATATTACGTTAATTACGATATTATTATACTTTATATACCTATATATTTTTCGTATAAATTCCAACCTTTTAATTTATTTTGTTTTTTTACTTTTAAACGCGTTTATTTGTTATATATCGAAAGCTTAATACGACGTTATTATATTTATATCGTTAAAAAAAATTTCCTTGCCGGTTTTTACAACGCGTTTAAAATTGCCATAATGTCCGATAATATTAAATCCGGATTTACGAAAACTGGCTTTATTTTATTCGATTTTAATTACGTTTTTTCCGAATTCGAAATTTTTCCAGTTATATTTACGTTAACCTCGGACCCCACTTAATGAATGACCCTAATAATGAATAGCTGTTTTCACCTAAACGCGCGATATTTAAAAATTAATAACAAATTAACAAAAATACTGGTAATAATTATTCGAATTATAATAAAGTTAACGTTATATAATATTTATATAAAAAGTATTTTTATATTATATAATATTATATTACGCATATAATCAATATATATTATATTATAAAAGTAAGGTAAAGAAATTATAATATAAAAATTAATAGAAAATATTAGACCTTTATATATATAACTTAAATAAATTATTAACCTATAAAGATATATTCATTTCAAATGAAATAATAAAATATTATTTAAATTTTATTTTATAATTTATAATATATATATAATATAATAATACGAGTTAATTTTTAATAATTTTACTATTAATCTTAATTTAATAATAACCCTTTTAAATTACTTTATTATTAAGTTAAAACTTATAATTAAATTATAAAAATAGTTTGTCGTGTTTTTATTTAATATGATTTAATATAAACTTTTATAAAAAAAAGATATATTTTAAAATAAAATATTAAACAAAGAAAAATGTTATTAAATTATAATTATATATAGGTAAAATTAAAATAATAAAGCGTAATTAAATTATATATTTTAATAAATATATCTTTTATAAAATGATAAATTTATTTTTATTTTATAAAATTCATATAATTTAATATATTTTATAAAAGTTTTATAAAATAACTTAGGTTTTTATATATTATTATAATAAGATTAATAATATTATATAAACTTTCATTTAAAAATAATTTAATTTAATTTAATTGCTTAAATAATTAAATATTAATAATTAAATAGTATGTATATATATTAATAATAAAATTTAATTTATAAATTTAAAAACCCTATAAAAATATCGAGTATTTTTATATTATATAATATATAAAATGGTAAAAATTATAGTTAGTTTTTTTCTTCTTAATAAATTTAAATTAAATTTTAATAATTTAAAATTTATAATTTTAACTTATTATTTTAACAATTTTTAAAATGAAAAATATCTATTTTAATATATTAAACTTAATCATGTATAAAACTTTATATTGTTAATATTCTATTTATCTAAAAATATTATTATATATTAAGGTATTTTTATTTTTATTTATTTATTAAATAATACATTACTTTTAAGTATTTTATTATATATTATACATTAATAAACGGTTACCTTATTACGTAAATAATATATATTATATAAAATATGTAACGTATTTTCTTATAATATTAAATCTATTATTATGAGTATTTTTGTTAATTTGTTATTAATTTTTAAATATCGCGCGTTTAGGTGAAAACAGCTATTCATTGTTAGGGTCATTCATTAAGTGGGGTCCGAGGTTAACTGTTTTTCCGTTAACCTCCGCCGGTTTTATTCGTTCCCCGCCTGCGAAAACCCTTAAAAATATTAAGGAAGTAATAAAATAAAAACGTTATTTATAAAAAAGGATTAGAAATTACCAGGGTAACTCGCAGACAAAAATCGTTAAATCGGCGAATCTTTTGATAAAAAGTAATTTATTATTTTTATATAAAGTTGCTTTTTTTCGAAAAAAAGTTACTTAATTACGCGAAACGAACTATATTTTAAGCAAACGTCGAAAAACCAAAAATAAACGTTTTTAAAAAAAAAGGATACTTACTATACAAAAAAAACAAACTTTTTTAGCCGAAAAGGAAAATGGTAATGGAAAAATACAGCCTATAACGGCTAAAAATAATCGTCGCAAAAAGGTTAAAACTAAGGAACGGAAATGTAAGGTTTACGGTAAGCCCGGACATAATACGCGTACTTGTAAGGAAGTTGTAAATACGTTTAGTAAAAGAAAATCCGATTAATTTATATTATTTTAATATGTTATAATTAATTAATTTGAATTTTTTGTCGCGAAATGCCGAAAAGCGGTTTACGAAATGGTTTAACTCGCAAGGTGGTGTAATACGTTATTATTAATTTAACCTTATATTTTTTATTAATAAAAAAGGGATAATTCGGACGTTTAAATACCAGTTTACGTTATTTAAACCCTTAATTAAAACGTTAGTTATAAAGACCGAAAAATAAAAAGTTATCTGTAAATAAAGTAATAATGTTTCTTATATTAAAATTATAATATATTGTATTGTTCGAAATTAACGGATAAACAACTTATTTCGCAAAAATGTTTCTTATTTTTTTCTATTATATAATTCCGGTTTATTTTCAGTCGTATAATAAGATTATTAATTTAATAACTTTTTCTAAACATTTTTTATATATTTTGTTGTTTTTTAAATATATATTAAAACATGTTTCATTATCGAAAATTATTTTATATAAATATTTTCTTTTAATTTGCTATTTAAATATATGATAATAAAATTTCTTTAGAATATATATTACTTTAGAAAAACGGTTAACGTTATTAAGATTTTATAATATATTACCTTTATAATATCTATTACGATTTTATTATAATTAATTCCTTTTCGTTATATAAATCCTTTTATATAAATACGTATCTTATATTTATTTATTATTAATAATATACAGTTAAATAACTTTGCTAAAAAACGTAAATTTAAAAGTTTTTCGTAAAAAGTTCTTTTTAATATTTATAAAAATAATTTTAAATTATATTTTTCGTTTTAAGTTTTTGATAATTTTTTTAATAACGGGCCGTTATTTATACCCGTACATAATTTATAAATATACATATTTAACATACTAATTATTTATGCGCATTTATAAGCGTTTTAAATAAGTTTCTTAGCGTTTTTAAAATTATTAACAGGGCTTTTATCGTTATTTAAGGTTAATAAGTTAAAATTGAAAATATATAATATACTTTCACATTTGCCCTTTTATGTTAAAGTTAACTTATACTTTTAAATTAACTTTAGGGCTTTATTTAAAGCTTTTAAGCTATATAATTTAAAATTAATTTTTTTAAAACATTCCCTTTTACGCTTTACATATTTAATTTTTTCATCCGTATTATTCTTTAAAATAACGTTATTATCATTTTTTACTTTTACGCCCTACTTTTAACAGTATTTTCAACGCTTTTTTTAAATTATAAAAATAATCGAACAATATTTTTAAAGTTAAAGGGTTTACTTAATTTCTTCAGATTTTCGTAAATAGTACCGTATAATATTATAAATAATTTATCGTTTTTTAATAATTATATCTTATAGTTATATATCCCTTAATAATTTAATAATATTTTTTTTTTCCATTATAAGTTATTAACTTTTCCGATTTAATTCGATAATTTTAATTATTTAAAACTATATACCTATTAGTACAAATTCGAAAATAACTGTTATCGAATTTATATAATTTATTCGGCTTGAATAGGTTTTTAAAATATTCGATTAATATTATATTTTTTATCGTAAACTGGTTTATCTTATTAATAATATACGGTAATATTTTTATCACGAAATTTTAAAAATATATAAAAATCGTTATTTATATAAAAATTATATTTTTCGTTTTATAACTTTACGTTAATATCAGTTATATATATTAAAAATTACTAATTTAATATTTTAAATAACGCAAAAGTTTTTAATTATTATTATACTAAATTTTCTACCGCGGTTAAAATATAAAACCTATATTTTTTTACGTTTACATTTTTTATTTAATAACAAAATATCGGCAAATTGTGTTGTATTCTCTAGACTGTGGTTTTGATATGTCCTAGTTCTAGATTCCTTATTTCCAACTGGGGGGAGAGCAGTTAAATATAGCCTTTAGCTTTTTATCCTTGTAATCTTATAGCTATAAATTAAAGCCCTTTTAATTCTTTTAACCTCTAACAATAAATTATTATATCTGCCGATACGCCCTTATGGCCCTAGGGTTGCCATGAAGCTATTCGGACTATCGCCGACCTCGCTGGCGCCTTAAAAACTATTAAAAGGTTTTTTTATCCGTCCTATACAAGTTTTGCAGCCCTTCCGGGATGAAGTTAACTTCGCATTCTGTATTCCGTTTTAACCGTTTGCTCTTATTCCTCCGTTTCGGGTAATCTTTCGTTATGTGTCCGTATTTACCATACTTAAAGCAAAGTGGCTGGCTTTCTTTATTCTATAGGGGCTTGTTCTATCGGTTCGTGTTATGGCTGTTGCTACTTCTTTTTTTCGCGTTTTCCTTCCCTCGAAATTCGGCGACAAAGTCGTTATATACCTGGTTTACCATTATGATTAGGTGCTGACGAAGCATTTCTTTTATTCGGCTTTTTGTAAATCCAGTAACGATTGCCATGGGGGCTTCCTTGACGTTGGTAACCGTCCAATCGTTATTAGGGTTATCTAGATAGCCGTTTTCTATATTTCCCAGTTGTTACTGTTTCGCAGCCGAATTTTTTCGTTAAGCTTGAAGTTAAGATCCGTTTAATTTAGGTGCGTATTTTTTTTTTTTTTTTTTGTCTTTCGTTCGACAGCGTGCCAAACGCCTTTATTATTTGTTCCATGTTAAAGCCCTCCGGCTGACTTACGTTTTTTCTAGCCGCTGTTGCTTTTCCAGTTGCTATCTTGGCTTTTCCTGGTTTTTTCTGGGGTTCTTTTTAGGGTTTTCTCGAGTTTTTCTCGAATCCTTTCGGATGTTACCGCGTCGACGAGCCTTTCTTGCTTTTAATCCACAATGTCCCTGCGTATGTAGATGTCAGCTAGCCACTGCACCAAAAGACTGGATTGATAAGAGCGTACTTATTGCGCTACTTATCTGACACACCCCCTCAGTGGCTAGCGATCAGGTAGTAACTCGTAACCATGATACCATTTTGTTTATGGCTCTCAGTATTTAAATCATGGCCAGTTCTCCGTGCTTGGATCGAACTCGAACCCTTTGGGTAAGTGGTCAGGTGCAGGGCCGCATTTGCATGCGCGCTAATTAGCTGCGACGGTAGAACTC